>JASDQU010189439.1:0-20299 GCA_032191745.1 Picea mariana | reverse complement strand
TATTATTTACATTCTTTACATTATCATACATATGAGCACCAACTCATTGTGAGGCTACAACCTCTATTTTGCAAGCTGCAACTTGCTGAGAGCATCAACTCTCTGTTTTTCTCTAGCACCCACTAGAAGGAAGCACCAACTCCCTGGTTTCTCTAGAAAAAACTAGAAGGAAGCACCAACTCCCTGTGTTCAAGCACCCACTTGAACCTCTGAGGACACTAGTCCTCCCTAGCACCTCCCTACCACCCTATTTTATAAACCTTTGCTACTAAAACTCATTATAGTGATATAATGTTCAACAATGTCTTACCAGACTCATCACTGTTCTGCTACATTTCGTTGCTCTATCTGCCTCACTGCCTTCCTACACACATGACTTGAGCTGTCTGTTCTTCTACCTTTTATTCTCTGTGTGCCATGTCCATTCATTGCACAGTTCCTCTTCTATTCAATTCAGCTATTGCACTCCCCTCCTTCTTCACACATGAATCACCTTCAACAATGACAATCATAGCTACACCAACAACAACCAAAACTCTTCTCTGTATCGTGTACTTATAGCTTATGTGCTACTTGTACATGCAATGTGCGCAATCCCTCTACCTAATGACACCGCGTTCATCTCCTCCACATGTCAAGTGCTCTATCTGATCATCATGGTAAGCCTTCAGCTTCTCTAGCGGTTTGCCCATGCATTCAGCATCACTGGATGTCATTCTAAGATTCTTCAACCTCTCTGGAAGTCGAGACTCTTCATCTTCTCTATCTTATATGAGCTTATCCTTTCTGTTTTCAGCTACAGACTTCAATCCCCTTCCATCTTTCAATCGCCTGTATCAATAATCCTCAATCCACTGGAAGATGCCTTGAGGCTCTTCACCTTCTTTGGTGATCACACTCAGTCCTCTTCAAGTCCTCTCGAAGAGGTCATCATTTGTTTTAGTTGTTACACTGAGAAGCGCAAAAGTATCCCTTCGATCTTGTTCAACTTCACCTGAACCGTTGGATTAAGAATAAGGAATCTTGTGCCTGTTTTTCCATTTCGTAATTCGGCATTTTGGGTTCCCTGTGGTGAAGCTTAGCACCTTTAGCTTCTTCCTCCATCTTCCATCGATGTGCCCAATGGCTGTGACCACGTGATTATGCATAAAGTGCTTTCACGATTTCGCATTTCATGAATCTAGAGATGAGGCATCTCGACTCTCCAAGTCGCGATCCCCGAAACCCCGAAATGGAGCTTATCTAAACTAAATCCTTCCCTTCTCGTGACCACCGGCGGTGACCATAGGCTGTGCCAAAAGGCACTTCATATTTCATGAGTTTCCACACCATGCTCCGTTGACTCCAAGTCAGCGAAATTCCAATCGATTGCCACTTGTCCTATGATTCGACGATTCAGATCTGATCTTGATTCAATAGCTCAGATCATATTGCTATTTCGGATGTCGTGATTTCAGCGTTCTTGTGGTTATGTTTCTTGCCTCTCCAAGTTGCGATTCACGAAACTCCGAAATGGATTCGGATCAACAGTCCATATCACACCTTGATCTGACGACTACGTTTAAATCACAATTTCTCATATCATTGTTCCTAAAATGGAGGTTCTTGTCACTCCAAGTCGCGATAGGCGAAGCTCCGAGATGGAGCTCAAATCAACGGTCCACGTTCTTGGTGATCCAACGGTCATGATCTTTTCACGATCTCGCATCTCATTGTTCCTTAGATGGAGATTCTCATCACTCCAAGTCGTGATAGGTGAGACTCCGAGATGAAGCTCAGATCAACGGTCCTCATTCTTGGTGATCTGACGGTCCTGATCTTTTTGTGATATCGCATCTCGTTGATCCTTACATGGAGATTCTCGTCACTCCAAGTTGTGATAGGTAAGACTCTAAGATGGAGCTCAGATCAACGGTCCTCATTCTTGGTGATCTGATAGTCTTGATCTTTTTGTGATCTCACATCTCACTGATCCTTAGATGGAGATTCTCACCACTCCAAGTCGCGATAGGCGAGACTCCAAGATGGAGCTCAGATCAACAATCCTCATTCTTGGTGATCTGACGGTCCTGATCTTTTTGTGATCTCACATCTCGCTGATCCTTAGATGGAGATTCTCGTCACTCCAAATCGCGATTCGCGAAACTCCGAAATGGAGTCTTTGACTAGATTTGATCTTTCACCACACATCCTCTTGATCCAATGGTCCACGACTGTCCTTTCTGACATGGTCTGCCATATTCACCTCCTAGATCTGATGGCCCAGATCCCACCTTGATCCAATGGCTAGGATCATTTCGCCATTTCGCATTTCGCCACTTCTGTGGTGAAGTGTTGCGACGCTTCAACTCCACTTCACGATTTCCCCACTTCACGATTTCACCACTTCGGTGGTGAAGTGTTTCGACACTTGAATTCCCTGTATCCAAAATTCTAAAATGGAGTTTACTCTTCCATTATCATTGTACTGCTGATCATGTTGATCTTTGCCATCAATGTTCTTTCCATCAATGACAAGCTTACTCCCAACTGTAAACCTTCCAACATTCTTTATCTGAATTTTTTGCACAAATTATGGGATTTTATAATTTTTAGTATTGCATTGTAAATTTGTTGATATGTTCCCTTTAAAACTTTTGATATCGATTGATGTTGATGTGGTGTTATCAACCTTGGGTTTTTTAAGTATTTGAACATGAAATTTAGCATTCAGAAGGTTGGTAAGAATTATACTTAGGAACTATAATCACGTCAAAATCACTAAAGGGAAAAAGATATCACGACTACCTATACTTGGGTGGCATTGGGGATAGAAATTTTAAAATGTAAAATTAATGTGTATTTTATTTTGTAACTCCCCAATGCCGAAATCGCGTTGGTTTTGGCAGTCGGCGATACCACCCCTCTCCTTCTGCGATGCTTACTTTTCATTTTTCTGTCGAAGTTTAATCGCAAAAGGAAAAACCTTTTTCTACTGACGCTGATGAAGATCGATGTTCGGTTATTTTAAACTTCTCAAACAATTTTCATCACCTCTAACCTTTACCGATGCTGAACTTCTAAGCATGCACAGATTAGCAACTAGTTTGTCGATTCCTTAAGTAGTTGTTAAGTACCCTTTAATGGTTAAGATGGTTCTTTTTTGTATGTTCGAGCAAACTTTATAAAAATCAAATATGAAAAATAAGCGCAGGTATTAGTTTCATAATGAATGAAAAACAGACAGTGCAAAGGACCAAGTGGTACCCAAAAAGTAAAAAATGGACATAGACTTTTAGGTTGTCTTGAGTGCTCAACAAATGGCGATTCATTGGGAAAAATCATAATCTATGTTCCTTCTTCGTTTCCTTTTACCCTGACTCATGCCATGATTTGTTATTTATTTTTTATTTTTTTATATGGAAGTATTGTTTTAGGGCTTGGCCATTTACCGGGAGGGCATCAGGTTTCCCCCTTAGATTCTGCAACCGATAAGTGCTTGCCGCTATTTTTTCAGCTATCTAGAAAGGTCTAAGCCATAGATTCTAAAACTTAGAATGTTTCCCTTTAGGTTCATTTGCTTTGTCCCACTTCAGGGCTAAGTCTCCGACTTCAAAATTATTTTCTTTAGCCTTATGCTTATCGAACCATCTTTTCACTATCTGTTGGTGAGATAGGAATTTTGACTTAGCCTTTTATCTCTCTTCTTCCAGCATGAGCAGAGTGTTAATCCTTTGTTTCATGGCTGATGAGGGTTCTTCACTAGAATCTTGGGCCAACTGAAGAGACATAAGATAGAGTCCATTTGGGAGGATGACTTCTTGCCCGTAGACCAAAAAGTATGGGGAATTTCATATAGCTTTTTTGGGTGTGACCCTATCGGCCCATAAAGAATTATAGAGTATATTATGTCAATTTCTTTGGTTATCCATAATTGTCTTCTTTAATATCCTTACCAGGTTTTTATAAGTTGATTCAAACACACCATTTTTCTGGGGATAGTAATTTGCATAGTACTTGATTATGATTCCTTTTTCCAGAGAAAACTCTGTCAATAGGGTGGAAGAAAAGTAAGCTGCATTATCAAAGACCAGAACAGAATGGACCCCGAACCTCACGATCAACTTCTGTTCTACAAATTGGATCACTACCTTCTTATTTACATGATTCAAAGGGATGGCCCCTGCCCATTTGATGAAATAGTCGGTGGTGGTAAGAATGTACTTCTGCATTTTTTAGGAGCTAGGTGTGATTTCTCCTATGACATCCAACCCCCACTGCTCGAAAGGATGAGAGATAGTAATAGGCTGGAGTGGGATCGTCACTCTTTTCTCCTTTTGAGTTCTCATTTGACAAGTCTTACAGTTTCTAGCGTAAGTATGAGTGTCTTTGAACAAGGTAGGCCAATAATAGTCAACCCTCTGAATCTTATGAGCGGTAGTGTTTCCTGCAAAATGTCCCCCGACGGGGCCATCATGGAGTTCTTTTAGTACCTTATCTGTGTCTTCTCATTTGAGACATATTAATACCCCATCATAATTGATCAGGAAGAGCACCAAATTTATAAGACGATATTGTGCAGATTTTAATCTCAAGGCCCTTCTTTCTCTAGGGTTGAGGTTTTCGGGACAAGTCCCGTGATGTAGAAGATAAGTTAAATCTTTATACCAAGAGCTTGTCTTGGGGAGATGTATTCTAGTTCACCACACCATAGTTTCATTTAGTTATCCCATCCTAGATCTTCATTTACTTGATCCTAGGCTTCGAATGCAAGCTTTCACAAACCTTGTCCTTTTACTAGTTTTGTAGGTTTATATCTAGATCAAATTCTTGGACTACCTCCATCCAGTTCCCCCTTCTTTCCCCATTTCCTGTTGGGTGAACAAGGATTGGACTGCAAGGTGTGACATAATTACTTTAGTGTGATTCTTTAGGATGTAAGACTTGAAATGATTTACTTCCTTATAAACCGTGTAGGCTTGTTTGTCTACAACAGGATAATTGATCTCAGCTCCTTGAATATTAGTACTCATAAATGACACTAGGGATTTGTTGTTGTCATCATCCTTCTGAGTCAAGACTGCAACTAGCAATTGATCAGAGGTGAAAGTATAAAGGAAAAATTCTCTATTGAAATCGGGACTTCGCAACACCGGGGCCCAGGAAATGGAAGCCTTGATATTGTTGAAGGTGTCTTTTCGTTCATCATCCCACTTAAATTTGGCATCTTTGCGGATCATATTTTGTAAGGGTTTGATGATTTCTGTGAAGTCAGGAGTGAACTTCCTCACAAAATTGATTTTCCCAAAAAAGGACTGCATATATTTCTTGTTATGGGGTAAGGGAAGTTGAGCTATGGCTTTAATCCTTTCAGAGTCTATGAGAATCCCTACTTGAGATATAATGTGACCTAACAGCTTACCTTCCTTGACACCGAAGATAGTTTTATTAGGGTTTAGGGATATATCGTATTTTCTACACCTCTCAAAAATCTAAGTTAAGTGTTGGATGTGCTCTTCTCTATTCTTTGAATACACTGTTACGTCATCTAGATACACTACCACACATCTATTGAGTAGTCCCCGAAAATATATGTGCATGGCTCTTTGGAATGTTTCTCTTGCGTTAATTAACTCAAAAGGCATGTGTTTATAAGTGAAGGTTCCCCATTTGGTTCGGAAAGTGGTTTTTAAATGATCTTCCTCTGAAACAAGGACTTGGTTATAACCTGAGAAACCGTCTAGTAGAGAGAACATCTCCGAGCCATAAACGGTCTGTAGGAGTTGTTCCATCAGCAAGACTGGGTAATTGTCCTTTTTTGAAGCCCTATTGAGGTTCCTAAAATCTATGCATAGGCGGATCTCCCCTGACTTTTTCCTCACCAGAACAAGGTTCGCTACCCAAGCAGAATGCCTAACCTGAAAAATGATCTTGGCATCTAAAAGATTATTTAATTCCTAATACATAATAGGTTCCAGGGATGGGTGATACTTTCAGAGTTTCTGTTGGAAATTTTTTACTTTTAGTTTTAAAGGGATGGTGTGTTGAATGATGTGGGTATCATACGTTTTCAAATCCCTATAGGACCATGTGAAGACATATTGGTATTGTCTGAATAATTTGAGGTAATCTTTCCTCTCTTCCTTAGATACAACTTTTCCCAGATTCACATTCGTTGGACTCTCTGGGGTTCCAAGGTTTATAGTTTCATGCAGGGGACAAGAGCTACCAGTCTTAGCATTTGTGGGTCCCTTAAATCACTCTTCTAGATCAAACAAATTTTCTAGATTAGCTATCATGTCCGAAGATCGGTTTCTGTGGAAAACTCTTGGAATTCTTCATCGTCAATAGTGATATTTTTGAAATTGTCTTGGTTAGTCAAGAAGTTTATGATTTGTTCATATCCTTCAAAGACTTTCCAATTGGAAATGTTATTAGGTACCGACGGTTTGTAGAGCAGGTCCACAATGAATCTGGAGGCTTCATAATCTTCTAAAGGTGACATCCTGGAAGCGGCTATGGCCAAGGAGTCAACAAGAGTATTCTTTATTCTGGGGATCACAACGATATTAAAAGCCTCAAAGTGTTCTATTAACCTATACACCTCATATACAATGCAATTAATGAACATTAAATAAAAGTGATGAAAGAGGTAAAACCATGTGGGAACAAACCCCCCCCTCAAACGATAATGTATCAAAAGAAGAAAATGACAGTTGCTAGGCAACTATGTTCTTCACTGCAAGGCAATCCCACAAAGTATGAAACTTTTGCTCACTGAAAGTCTTCATGAAGATGTAGAAATATTTATGGATATGATGAAGTCCTTTGGCAACCTGTCTAGCCTTGTACTTCTTGATCTTGTGGACCCATCTGCACCTGAAAATATTCCTTCTAGCAGACGTGGAACCAGATTCTAAGTCTGGTTCTATAGGAGTGAGTCATACTTCTTCTACATGGCTGCTTGCCGTAATGGATTTACCACAACCCTATTGTAGCTCTGTGAATCAGTAGATTGAACCATATAGAAATGCATGGGCATCTCAGGTTCTGAAACTGAAAATACATGAGAAGGCTCCTCATGCTAAGATCGAGTCCTCCTCGAATCCAATGGATTCCTTGCAAGGTTTCTTGTTTCTGGAAATGTGGTATGTGCCTTCTTGGGCATTTGTTGAAGCTTCGGTGCTGGCTTCTTATCTAGATATACTATCTTCTTATTTCCACGTACAAAATCTGAGTGTATGGAATCATCTCTGATTTCTGAAACTGATGGAAGAACAAGAGTATATGCATGTTTTAGTGGAGGTGCATGCAAAGAAATCTCCTTACATGTAAGTAAAATAGAGGAGTCATCGTCAAAAAACTTAGTGAATTTATACAACCTTGTCTTGTGATCCACCTCACCAATTGAAATAATGGAATTGTCATGCATGTCAATTACTAAAACTAAATCTAATGTAAATTCAACCTTTTTTCCTTTCTGAGTGATCTGATAAACTGAGAGAAGATTCATAGAAATATTTGGAACGTAAAACATTCTCAAAACTTCCATTGTGGAGTTCCACTCTCCCTTCTCCTACTACTGCTACTAGAGTATCATCACCCATGAGAATAGGGGGTCTTGAGCATGGACTCAAGGAAGATAAAACTTCCTCTTTCGCTACCATATGATGGGTTGCACCAGAGTCTATAATCCATGAATCAAATGAGGAATTAATTGCAACAAGAGAATGATGATTACCTTTCTTAGGAGCGTGATCTCCTTCCTTCTGCTTCTTGACTCCCTCTGGAATGAAGTTTCCAAGATTGTTTCGCTGAAGTGCATGTGCCATAAGATCGATCTATTTCTTCATGCATGTGGATTCTTCATGATTCGGTTTATTGCAATATGTGCATTGTTTTCTCTTCTTATTCTTCTTGGAATTTGAAGAGTCTTTGGAACCTGAAGAATTATTAAAGGGTTTGGAATATCCCTCATTCCTATTCTGTTTGGATGACCCTTTTCCATCATGCATGGTGAGTGAATGTGCTTTGGGATATTTCATGAGGCCCATATGTATGATTTTTGTATTCTGTTGTGTAAGAGATATAATGAACTGAGGCAACGTAGGCATTTTCCAATTTGTTCCAAAAAGACATCTACCAGAATGGAAATTGGAGACATATACAGTGTATTCTGGTCCTAGCTTGGCCAAGATTGTTAGAATAAGTTGTTTCTCTTGTGTAGACTTATCAATACCACATTCACCCAAGCCCAATAGCAAATATTTAAATTTAGTAAAAAAATCTTGTATATTATCAAAACTTTTAGGGTCTAAGGTATTCAACTCTACCTCAAGCATATGACCTCAAATCTCATCTTGCTTTCCAAAGAGTCCTTCCAAGGTGGTCCAGATCTCATTTGGAGTCTTGTATGTGGCAACATGAAACCACAAATCAGTGAATATTAACTCAAGAAGTAGTCTTGTGGCCTCATCCTTACAGTTCTCCCATCTCATCTTCTCAATCGCTGATGTAGGTTTTGTTTATGTCGCCATCGTCAACTTATATAGTCCTTTTCTTTTGAGTTGGAATGTCGCCTTGGGATTCCAATCAAAATAATTGTATGGTGTGAGGATTACCACCAATTTTGACTATATAATAGTTGTCATATCCATCTCTCCCACTGTTTCTAAGAACCCCTAAAAATTTACTCTCAATCTGCAAGTGAAAAATTAAGAAATCATGACAGAAATGGCACTTTAAGTGAAAATTCGTATCAGTTTCAAGAGATGATCTTGCAACTTAATTTTTGAGCAAACAATGAGGAATATCGCCAAACAGTTGAAAACCCACTTCCAAAATGGGTCGATTTACTTTCTTTGCAATTCGTTTCCTAAAAAACGTAATATTTTGGGAGTAATAACTACTGAAAGGTATGACCACAGATTTAGCTCGCCGAAACCTTGATTTTCCTTATTCTTTGGCTTGTCTGGCTTGCTCCAAGCAGCATAGCTCTGGTACCATGTTAGTGTTTCATGGAAACTTGCACAAGAGATCTATCTAAAGCAAGTAAAAACAAATCTTATAAAGGACGAGAGATTCAATATGGAAGAATGAGAAAATATATTCACACTACTCCAATAAACTGATGATTGATACATAGATCATGATCAATATGATACAATGAATGAGTGGAATACACTCATATATAGGGAAAAGCATTTCGTAATTAAGAAAAACAATCAAGAAGTTGGCTTTCCTTAGGAATGCATGCATAATAGTGATGGTAAAAATAGAAAGTCTAAAAATAGAACTAGTCAGTTAACTCCCAATGAACTAGTTTTACTCCCATTGAATTAGTGTGTCGAAAATAGAAATTTCTCCAACATGAGATTCATGTTCGGTAGTGTTATTGATACATTCAAATTCTAGCCTACAGGACAAGAAATGATGTTTACCAATAGGATCGATGAGGATGCATCCTTCTCTAGACCCTTCTTGAGATTTAGATCCATCAAAATAGAGGGTCCAAATTTGTGAATGAGAATCACTATTTTCGTTTACCCTATTAGTTTCTTCCTCCCTCACCTCTTGTTTCACAAGGTCTAGCACTAAGTTTTGACAGAAAAGGGTGTCTCCCATCGGTATCAACAATTTCTCTTGGAAAATCAATTCAGAGTTTTGGGTAAGAGGAACATCGGATAAGAGGGGGGTGAAATTTCCAAAGTAGGATTCGCCGGAATAATTTCCTAGTATGGGAAAATTTGTGGATGAGGGCTCGTTAGGGGTTTCTAATTCAATGACCATATGTTTTAGATATCTCTCCCTGTTGATTCTGATCATGTTCTTGTATCCCTTTAGTGGTAGCCAAAGGTGTTCTCAGTCCGTACTAAAGTAAACATTTATCTTTTCAGACCAGTCTCAGCTCAGTAATAGCCCATATGCCACTAGGATATCTACTACAATAATGTTGATCACTTGCAAAAATGTGGGGTGCGTCGATATTCTTATCATCACATCTTTGAGTTCTCCTATGACCTTGACTTGGGTCCTATCCAGTTGTATGACATGTTTATCAGTCCTGAGAGGAATGAAATTCAATTTCTTGCAAACAGACAAGGGCATGACGTTGGAGGATGCTCCAGAATCTACCAAACAGTTGTGGAGGTTTCTATTGAAGATTTCAAATGTTAGGAGGAATGGGGGGACAAAAGGTTGTTCCTTTCTATTTCCCCAACAGGTATCCACAGTTGGTTTTCCCACCAGACCTATGTGAGTCAAACTTCTTTCTGGGCCATTGCCCATCATTGGGTTTTCCACAGAGTTCAAGGCATGTAATAGAAAGTCTTTCTGTTGAGGGATTCTGCATATATCCATAACTGAAATATTTTCCTTTAGCTTCTTCAAATATTCAACCACGTTGTAATCTAGTTTGGGCGATTCTTGGGTATGGATGCTTATAGGATTTTTACTGAGAGCGAAATATGTCTTTGGGTGGTTAGGATTTAACTTACTTTGTGAGGCTCAGGTGGCATTAGTATCTTTCGAGCCGAGTGGGCCCTTACTGCGTGTCTGTATCACCAAAACTTCCACAGGTTGGTCCCGAGACTCAAACAAATCATCGAAAGGCATGATCAGGTTGGGATCCCATATCAATATGGTTGTATCTCATGGTGGGTCAACTTCTTCCTAGTCAGCGATAATCATAACCAAGCTGCTTAGTTGTTTGGTCAGGGAGACTTCGTCTAGAAACCGATTGGTCATTAAATTCATGGCATGTACCCATTGAGGTAAGTCTATTTAGTAGTGGTTTTCTTGATGATAAGTATGGAAAGAATTAGACGTGATATTCCCTAGATTGATATTTAAGTTAGCGAGGGGAGGTTCAATTGCTTTGAAAGGAAATTTTCTTTTAAAGAAAGGCTTATAGGGACTTTGGCCTTGGTTTCCATCCCATGCATTTATCTTCATGTCTATGATTTCATTTGATAATTTCTTAACCATGCGTTGTAGATATTCTATATCACCATTACCTTTGTCAAGAGTTAGTTCAACCGTTTTTCCCAGAGGTCTAGTCAGAAGGAGTCATCTCCTGGGAGGGGGTTGGCTTTATTTTTTCACTAAGGAGACTTGGCCCTCTTTACATCCTCTCATCTAAAATTCTATTGTCTTGGCATCCTCGAAATTTTTCTCCAAGGTTTTCTTAGTGGCTCTTTTTACAAACATAGAAATAGAAGCTGGGAGCATGTTGGCATAAACCTCGATTTGCAACTCTTGAGTTGGTTTTTCCATGGGATGGAATTTGTTTAAGATGGTCGTATTTCTCTGATTGAAGTATTTTACCCTCTCTTTCAGACTCAAGGTGGTTCGAACAACTCATCCATCAGGGCTCTCGTAGTATTTTCCTCTACAAATTTATCTAGAAAATCTTTTTGGAACTTGGTCCAGCTGGTTATCAATCCTACTGGAAAATTGAAATACCATGTGGAAGCTAAATTTTCAAACATGTAGGGGAAGAGTCTATAGAATATGTCTTCATGTTGAACATTCATAAGTATTATAGATATTATGAACTTCTTGATATGATCTTCAAGTAATCCTGAAGTTTCAGGGTCGTACTTAGGAAGAAGTTTCTCTAGATGCCGGGGAAAATTATGTATTCATCCAGGGACGGCCACGGCGTCTCCGACCAACCATGGTTGATTGTTCTAAAGGGGAATTTCTCTTTATTCCTCATGGTTATTATTACCCTCCATATCTTTGGAATCCAAGTCAAACTCTTCTTCTTCCAAAAATTTGTTTGGCTCGGAGACATCAGCGGCTGGCGTTTCGGGTATTAGATTGAGAGGTTCTTGGATTTCGGTAATTGTGAAATCTATTAAGTCTTCTATAGAGTGCATGAAAACCTCATTGGGAGTGCTAACCACTGGTATTTTTTGTTTTTTTCTTTAAGGGAGGATGGGAGCTAAGGACAACGCACCGATCTGTCGGGCATAGGCTCTACTAATTCTCCTGAATTGATTCACTTCCTCGTGAGGAAGGGCGTAAGGTATTTCATGGTGAAAAGGTTCTTCCTCGGACTGGGGTGAGTTATCCATTTCAAGAATACTCAATGTGTGTGGGATGTCCTGAGAAGGACTAGCCATGCATGTGGGTTGTTGTGAATCTGTAGGCTGTTTGAAATGATAGATAAAATATATATTCAGCCATTCATTCTTGTCCCTCCTTCTAGCGCCAAATCTATTGATGGGTCCTAAGACCCTTGAATCAAAAGTAGGAACCAAACCCACCACTGAGGCCTAATTAGACTCTTTAGTGTTTAAAATGGAATGGTTCTCCAGATATTGCGATCCGACCAATTTATCGATGGGCTTTTGTGTTTTCTTGTGAAGGCTCTTCCTTCAGTTAGGACTATTTTTTTCTATATTTTCTCTTGGGTGGGGCTAATATGAGAGATGCAAGCTAGTATAAACCAAATTGAAAAACAACATGATCAAGTTTGAACTAATGGGGAAGAGGTTAAGCTTGGGATAACCCGCTGCTCAACATGCAGACAATTACTCTATACCACGTGCCTAGTACTAATACATTAACCATTGGAGCATCCAGTTACTGTCTGAGAAACTAACTATTAGAATGAAAGAACATATCTAATAGGATAATGGAAATAAAAATAATTCATCTACCATAAACATACATCACATAATCACACAACTATTTATCTTCATCATTAAAGTAAAGAACATCAAGACATTGCACTAGATAACGTGACAACAAAATTAATTGCTCTTACTCATTACTACATAATTCATGAAACAAGATAGGAAGTAGTTCTTCTCCAAGTCCAATCACATGTGTCTAATGAAAATAGCTTGTATTTGGTCCAGAAGGACTTCTCAATTCATAGTAGTCTCAAAATAATTCTTAACAGCCAAAAAGAAAGCGTTTTTACAAAAATCATCGACCTTTTGCTAATTGGTTGGTGTCTTTATTTATAACATAATTTTTTAACTGAAACTAACGGATAAGTGTACTTTAAACAAAAAAAAAAATCACCACGTGGCCTTATCTTCTAACAGCTTATTTAATAGTCATCCTGAGATACTTCCTTGAAAGGGTGACTTCTTTCATATTCAGTACAGGTGACAAACATTTCTTCACAAGTTTGGGCCCATGGAAATCTATGTTTCTCCATCGTGGCCGCATATATTCCCCTGATGTCTGATGCATGCACTTGACACTTTATTAAACTGGATTTCAGTTGTTGTAGCATGGTTTGGGCTCTGGTAGGATGTTCTGTGAATTGTTGCACTTGTCCTGGCCTCGCATCGACTATATTTGTGAACTCTTTGGTCCATAGCGCATCTTGTTCAGCATGCAATTTGATCACGCCACTCAGGTCATTGAAATTATCGGGGGTGGTGAACTCAGGGAGCCTGACATATTTTATCTCTCTATCGATTCTGCTTCAGTGTTTCTTTCAGGTTCATCGGCGAGATCACAAAGAAAGATTTGTTAGGAAATCGGGGAATCTTTCCTACAATCGAGGTTGAGATAGTTTAATGATCAAGCAATATGATATAAGGTACCAACAAACATAATGGACTGGTATGTACCTGTGGAGCTCATTAGTCTCGATCATTTAATACATATGTGATCCCCATTGCTCCTTTGTATGACCTATGATTCCCTTTATCCACGTCACTGCTCCTCTTTAGTTTAAACAAGTCACATCAACACGCCATATCATGGCAAATCGAGTACAACGGATATGAGCGTGGTAACTTTCATAGTAGTCTCTCAACCTTTGGGGCCAGGAAAAGACACCAGAGTTGAGCATGCATGTGTATGCTCCCAGAAGGTCAGATACCATAGTAAGGAAGTCATTAAATGCCTCCAGAATCTTTATCACCAAGTGTGTCAACCATCATTCATCAACAATGGAAGCTGGTGAGTTTAACGAGATTGAAATGATCATACTACACATCCTCTGCAACTTCGATTGACGGTATTTTATGCATTCTCTCTTACATTCGACGAGTAGTTGTAATGTGTTAAGTCTGCAAGGCATCCTTTCATGAGGCACGGGTGTTATTTTTGGCACGCTCTAGTTTTCTGTATGGTGAATTCCATGCACAAGTCGAGTTTACCTCTGTAGCGCTGGTCTTGTGGGTTTATTCAGATGAAAATTTCCACTATGTTATTGCACTATGGGATCACCTTCGAACAAGAGACGGGGTTTGCGGGGCATTCGGCATGCCAGGTCTAAGCCCTAGCATTCATGGGATTCATTCTTATTGGATTTCGGTGTCTTGGAAGCTTCGACAAGAAGTACAAGATTTTGTTCGGAGAGGGTGTCAATGCCTCTAACAGAATTTGGGGTGGAGAGAAGTACACTTGAAGGAGGTATGCTTGGGGCCACACCCCAACAGTATTGGACACCACAGAGAATGGGGAGGCCTAGAAATGATATGAAAAAAAGGGAGGAAGACAACCCCCAAGATGAGCTGAGTGTACATCCCTCTGCTAAGGGGTCTATGACGCTTACTAACTGGTTAGGGCCTGTGGGGAACACCGGTAAAGGAATTGGGGGACAAAAGGGGAGGGTGAAAGAACTCGGTTCTCCCGTCAAGAGTTCCATCCAAAAACTAGAGCAGGCCCAACTTTCCATAGTAGAACTGTACCAAGAAAATAGAGAGTTACGACGCTAGTTGGCGGCAAAGAACCAAGAGGTATCGGTGTTGTAGATTCACAGAGGAAGCACAGTTTGGATCCAAAGACTGATTTGAGAAGCTCAAAACACAATTGTGCAGTTGTGCGAGGCACAGAGGATATCAACGAAAGAGGAAAGGGAAACATTATGGGGTGCGAGAATTAGTCCAAGAGAAGATGCGCATGCAGGAGATGCATAGTGAGAAAATCCCTACCTTGCTTTCCCCGAAGTGACGCTTAATATTTCTTCTCTTTTTTCATAAGGGTCTTATATTCTCACTGTGACCCGGTCAGTCAGTAAAGACACCGATGGTATATATTTGTATATGGCCCAAGTTTAGCGGGAAAATTTTTTAATTATATGAAAGTTTGAAGCATCTTGAATGTACCCCGTTCCCTTTTGGATGTAAATTAACTATGTTCTTTATTTGAATTTTCCACAAAAATTATGGAATTTTATAATTGTTATTATTGCATTGTAAATTTGTTGATATGTTCCCTTTAAAACTTATGATATTGATTGATGTTGACATGGCGTTATTAACCCTGGGGTTTTTAAGAATTTGATCATGAAATTTAGCATTCAGAAGGTTGGTAAGGATTATACTTAGGAACTCTACTCATGTCGAAAGCACTAAAGGGAAAAAGATATCGTGATTGCCTATACTTGGGTGGCATCGGGGATCAGAATTTTAAAATATAAAATTAATGTGTATTTTATTTTATAACTCCCCGATGCTGAAATCGCGTCGGTGTCGGGGGTCAGCAATATCTCTCCTCTCCTTGTGCAATGCTTACTTTTCGTTTTTCTGCCGAAGTCGAACAGATCGACCTTCAGTGATACTCCTGTTGAAGTTTAATCACAAAAGGAAAGACCTTCATCTGTCGACGCAGATGAAGATCGATGTTCATTTATTTTAAACTTGTCAAATGATTTTCATCACCTCTAACCTTTAACAATGTCGAACTTCTAAGTGCGCACAGATTAGCAACTAGTTTGTCGATTCCTTATGTAGTTGTTAAGTACCCTTTAATGGTCAAGATGGTTCTTTGTTGTATGTTCAAGAAAACTTTAGAAAAATCAAATATGAAAAATAAGCGCAGGTATTAGTTTCATACCGAATGCAAAATAGAGAGTGAAAAGGACCAAGTGGTACCCAAAAAGTAAAAAATGGACATAGACTTTAGGGTGTGTTGAGTGCTCAATAGTAACCTATAATGGAAACTTATTGGAGAAACAAGGGAATCACCTTTCCCATATTCAATGATGTCATTTCCTCAATAATATTGGTATAATATAGGTAATAATCTAGTTAGTCTTAATATTCATATTGTATCTTCCTAATAATGATACCGCTCTAATCATACAAAAGCTTCACAGTGAGTTCAATAAGCTGTAGATACGATTTATGCTTTGAGTTCCATATCACGTAGTTTCCATAACAAGAGCTTAGTAATAGAGAGCTTAGTATGATTCCAGGGATTGTGTTGTTTAGTGATGTTTGGTATAGGATAATAATAGAAAGAAGAATGGTCACAATAAGGTGTGAGGAGGCTTCCTAGAGTAGTGTGTCCTTGGTCAATTCATAGGAAAATTGTTATAATTACGGAAAAATAGAAACAAATAATGCCTTTTTATTTTTCTATTCACAAGATCAACATATATGAGAAAAGAAATAAACAGATCTAAATTAAATTCTGAGTATAAACAAAATTTTTGAGTGAAAAGACAAACCTCAAGCTTAGCTCCTGATCTAAGAAAGATGTACTTGTCACATGTGTGGATAAAAACCTTTATAATATGCTCAAAAATAGTTGTAGGTTCATCGATCAAACCTATAGGGTTTGATCTCTGTCATAAGGACTTAGGAACAGTTTTTCCAAGGTATAGACCATCACAAGAAAACTGCAACAAACAAAACTCAGATCTGAAACTGTTACACCAAATGGGGAGGCTGCAACAACAAACTCAGATATCAAACTGTTACATCAAATGGAGAGGTTTCACCAACAAAACTTAGATCTAAAATTGTTACATCAAATAGAGAGGTTGCACCAACAAAACAAAACTCAGATCTGAAAAGAGAGAACAACTTAGGTAGCCACAACAAATAGGAGAGTGAGGAGTGAGTGAGTGTGAGTGTAATAGAATTATAGAGGGTAGGTTCTTATTTATAGTTAGGGAGAGGGGTTATGGAAATTTAAAATTATAATTAAATATTGACATTTAATTAATATTAATATTAATTATAAAAACCCTAAACACATATAAAACACCAATCACATAAATAAAACCTCAATCAAATAAAACAACAAAGGGGTACCTTTTAATACAAAGTCAAGGGGGGGTCCATAATGAAAAAAAATGTCCACATGAGTCTCATAATGACCTATAAAATTTATCATCATTGCATAAGGGGGCTCATCAACAATGTGGTCATGTCCATATTCATAGGAACTCCTAGGTCTCATGGACCATCCCGAGAGAGAGGAAGAGGATCACACATCAACACATCTTGTTATTACACCAAGATCTACCTGGTCAAAGACCAAGTTTCCCCGAAACACATTTGGGAGCCCTAGAACACATATAGAATCTTATCCACCAAGGTACAAGACCAAGGATGAACCCATGCATTAGGCAAGGGATCCTTGAAACACATCCAGGGGCCCTAGAACACATCAAGGGTCTTATATCAACCACCAGGGAACACATCCAAGGATCAATCCAAGCACTAAGAAAGGATTCCTTGGAACACATCTAGGGACTTATATCAACCACCAAGGAACATATCCAAGGATCAATCCAATAACTAATCAAGGATGATCCCTTAGGAACCTATCATTTGGATGACCTTTTCTTCCCATAAGGAAGTGATAAGATGCCTATAGTTCCCAATGATAGATCTAATCAACTTTGGGTTTCCCCCAAAGATATTTTTCTAAATATTGTTTCACACTTCTCATTAGCTAATTCAATACATCTTGATACCTTTTTATACAAGAAGGATGTTAAGGAAAGTGTTTTTTGTCTTAAGATTGTTTCGGTGGAAGATCTAATTTTTTCAACCTCATCATAACCCAAAAACTCACTCCCTTTGACCTAAGTTGTCCTCTAGTTTATGATGGTTATATTGATTCTTGCAATAAAGAGCGGAGATTCTATAACCATGTTAGTATAATTGATATAGATAACAATACTACTTATCTTCCATCTTGTACCAAAGGAGAAAAATTGTATTATTGCGTAAAGGAGGACTATTTGGAGACAAAGAGATAGTGAGATTGTAATGAACCATTTGGAGGCCTAGACATCATGAGATTGCAGTACACCCGAGTTGAAATGTGTAATGCCCACACAATTCAACCACCGTCGGACTTCGAAACTTCATCCGTCGGGATTCGGGATTTCGTCGGTCGGGAGTTCGTGAGCCCTGTTGCACCATGCACAGGACCTTCCAAGTCCCGAACCCCGATGGTCAACGGGTCAACCTTTTCTTGCGTCGAGGATTTCCTTATCGGGAAATCGACGGTTGTATTGTCGCATACCTCATGCAACACAAAACCCCAAGTACTGAAACCCCGAGTACATGCCACCTGTCTCCCACTATGTCTTGGGGACCCACCTTGCCACGTCCTCTTTGGGATTTCGCGGATCGCGAATCCAAAATGCAAAGTTCCTTTGGTGTCGAAAACCCCGAAACGCCGAACTTCGATATGCGGGATCTGACGCCGCGTGTCCCTCCGTAGATCGACGGCTCCCGTTACTTCGGGAAATCGCAACTCGGGATTTCAAAGAGTAAAAACCTCTTGTTCTGTGAAACGTCGAATGCCGAACCCCGATCTAATGGGATCCTGCGCCACGTGTCCCTGTCCGGATCAACGGCCTAGATTGACTCAGGGAATCGCCGATTCGTCGCTTCCTGGGTCATGTGCTCCTCGCACCTGGAATCGCCGAGTGCCAAACCCCGAAATCTCGAGCCCCATGCTCGCATTCTCGACACGTCACCCATGCATCTCGGGATATCGCCGATTCAGTGTTCCCTCTGTCCCATTCTCCTCGCACCGGGATTTCCCGAGCGCCGAACTCCAAAATCCTGAAGTCCTGTGCTCGCAGCTTACGACGGGGTGGGTGGAAGGGGTTAACTGCCTTGCAACTTTCCTGGGATCAAACGGCCATCGGGTGGATCGCCCGAGATCTACGACTATCAGGTTTTCCCGAAAATTAACTACTCAAGCCCGAGTTTTTCTAGGTGGCTCGGTAACGGTTCAAACACTAAACCGCCTCCTTTATACACATATTTTCAACGATGCAAAAGATTTATTCAGGTAGCCAATACAGGCAATTCGGGAAAGGTTAACTTGGAAATGAAAGAAAGAAATAAATAAATAAAAGTATTTCAAGAATTCAGATATTTCATTTAGGTCGAGTTCATGGCGGACAGGATAATATTAATGTTTATTTAGTAAATTGAAGGATCCACTTCCTAGAATAGTGTTGAGTTTTAAGACAGCATTTACAACAACTTAACATTTTTATGAATTGCGGGAATGATAATAACAAAAGAAACAGATTTAAACTGAGCCCATACCTGGATTTTGATGCTAATTTCAGTTACCTCCTTGCTTTCTTGTGACCTTGCTCCTTGCTTCTCCTTGCTGCTCAATCCAGGCCTGCCATAGACACAAAATAGCTACCCAAGTCTATTGTCCACCCTGCCAACTAGGGAAAACGTCCTAGCTCCAGGATATCTACAGATATCCTGGCCCCCGAGCCCAAAACCTCTAGCAACATGTGCCTCTCCTGATCAATAAGATACAACCAGTAAGTCCTGTGTCTCTCTTTGAGCACACACGCCCCCAGTCCCGCTCTCGGCTTCCTGGCAAAAGGAAAAAAAAAATCCTTTTTCCTGCGCCCATTCACCTCCGAATGGCCCGCACATCCCCCTCATCCCCGCCTTATTCCTCCCAGCCAACTCGCATTCACTCCTCCACCAACTTCCGTTCTCCCTTCTGCATTTTTTTTAATGTTCCTTATCTTCTCGGGATTTCTGGGCTTCTTGCCCTGCATACGCCACCCTTGGCAGCCCACGCCATCCTTCTTTTGCATTATTTTATTTCTTTTTCATTTAATTTCTGTTCACAGTTCATTAAATGAACTCTTCAATTTGATTATAACACAGTTAATCATGCTTATTTTCTTTAACCGATTTTTCTTTGAAATCTTTAATAAATTACTTAATTTGGGTCATTACATACACCCACCCTTCAAGGAACTTCGTCCCGAAGTTAAGAAATCTGTATTTGCAAGGGGAAAAGGCATGGCTCATACATTCTCAGCAATTAACTTTGACTATATTGGTAAGTAAATCTAGAAGTCCATACATACTATTGTATATGCACAAGGAATGCATGTGTAGCTAATACATGTAAATCTCGTGCATGTACTAATAATCAAACTGTCATTCTTAAAAATTTAAGTATGCATTCAATCCAAGAAGCAATGCTAGTCTTTCATAAAATACAACAATCATTAATTGTTTAAGAAATTCTTCAATCACAATTATTCGGTTTTATAATTTATTTTAGATGACTGGTTTAGTTACATCATTTTGAATGTTCATAT
>JASDQU010189438.1:0-10391 GCA_032191745.1 Picea mariana | reverse complement strand
CAGTTTTTTCCTAGTTTTCGGGTCCTAAACTTATGGAGCCATTTTGAGGCCCTAAACAACGTTGTTAGGGCTCGCCATAATCAAACTATATTTGGAGTCAGATTCTGTAAGGCATAATGTGGATTCCTCGGATAGACCTTTCCAATAGGCTATCGTTTGCCTAAAACGAAGATCACATGCAAAAGTTACAACTTAGGGAAGTTAATGTACCAACTTACCCCAACAGGGTCCACATGACTTTTGGCGCTTCATTTCCTAGGGTCAGGTTTTTGTATGTATATGGTTTTGGCATTCATGTTTATTGTAAAAAAGGCTTTCAGAGCCTAATTGTACTCATCTTCTTGCGAATGAGCGCAACCATCACATCTCTTCTTAGAGAGAAGCCACCACCATTCTAGCAAGCTTGTTTTCAGTCTGCATTTTATAGTTTCAAAATATTTCTTTATTGAATAGAAGTGAGCTTTATTGTATCTCTGTTATTTTTCGTTGTGTCTCTATGCAAATAATAATAATAATCTGTGTTCATTTCGTTTTTCTCATCAAATCTAGATCAGTGGTATCAGAGCGGTATGCTCCTTGTCATTCTTGGTGCATGTCCCCGACGAGGTCAAGGGACAAAGAGTTGCGTCTCCAGCTTGTTTCCCTTGAGGAAACAATCTCTCGCATGCCCAAGTGACCTTCCATGGTGGTAGAAAATAAAGGCGAAGGGACAAGAGATCCTTTCAAATTGTTTCTCGAGGAATCCCTCGTGCAACAAAGGAACGAGATGATGGATAATTTTGCGCAAATCCTTCGACGAGTACCAACAGGTGACACGTCTTCCTTGAGTGAAGTAGTTTCCCACTTCAAGGTACAGATCAACTTTTATATTCCTATATTTGAAGATCAGATAGACACAGATGCTGTAGAAAAATGGTTGAATCTACTATAAGGGAATTTTTTTGTCCATAACTTTTCGAATAGAGAAAAAATTACTTTTACGCTCCTCAAAGTCGTCGTCCATGTAAAATATTGGTGGGAGACTTTCTATGAGCAAAAGGAAACAAAGGAACCCTCATTATTTACAGTCGCACTCACCTGGGAGTCCTTCAACGATGTTATTAAGGAACAATACTACCACGTTGGAAGTTGTGACGTCCTGTATACAAAATGGACCACACTGCAACAAGAAAGGTACCAAGCAATGCCAGAGTTCACAAATATATTCCATACCTTGCGCACTAAGATGGGTATCAATTATTCTAAGCGACATGTGATGCTCAAGTACTGCGGTGGTCTACATAGATGCATCCAGGAAGAAATGGAGTTTCTGGACATGTAGTCCTTGGGCGCGCTTTATCGATATGCCGTCAAAATTGAGCAGAAGCTTAAACAAAAGACATGGCAGTTTGGGTTTGGGATCCCCTCATAGCAAAAGCAGGGAAAGGGAAACCCCAACCCGTAGAACAAAGGGCAAAGCAAAGATGGAAAGCCTCAGAACAACTAGTCTAAGCCGCAAACAAAGAAGGACAATAGAAAGACGAAGAAAGATACCGAGAAGTGTTGCGACTTCCATAAAATCCCATGGCATAACATTGTTGATTGTCACTCAAAGCAATCATTAGTGGCTGAGGTGAAAGCCTATGAATCAGATGTGGGTTCCAACTCTAAGTCAGAACCAGAAAAGGGGAGACAAATCATTGACGTAGAACCCAGTGCCACCGTTTCTACCACCAAGATTCAATCTGGTGAACCTCATGAGCTAGAGGAAGGCGAGCGCCTCTTTCATTCACATATGTAGGTGAAAGGAACCTCGTTGCACTTCATCATTAATAGTGGTAGCCAGAAGAACCTCATCTCAATGGAGATCATAAAGCAGTTGGCCCTGTCAACAACGTCACACCCGCAACCCTACACCATCGGATGGCTCCACCAAGGAAGTGATCTTTGTGTCATCCAACAGTGTCTCATATCCTATGACATCAAGCCCTTCAAAGAGGAGGTATTGTGTGATGTTGTTATGTTTGAATTTTGTGATGTTCTTTTGGGATAACCTTATTTATGGAAATGCCATGTTGTATATGAGTCTAGGCCCCGCAGTGTTATTATTACTTTAGACAGGAAATTGTACAGGATACCCGAAGTAGCCCCACCTAGTGTCATTTCCTTGATATCTTCCAAGCAATGAAGGAAGGACATCTCTCAAACTGAGAAGTGTGTCTTCTTCGTGATTCGCTCTCAGAGTGAGCGAAAAATTGCAGCCACATCCATGACCTTCGCGACCTAACTCTCCATGCAGCAGAAGCAAGTGGATAAGGTTGTGGAAGAATACAAAGACATCTTCTCCTCACCTATCGGGGTACCTCTCCATTGGAAAGTCAAGTATTCCATCGATCTGACACACCGCTACCCAATGGGCCAGGCTATCGGTTCTCTTTGTTAGAAAATGAGGAGATCAAGCGTCATATCCAAAAACTGCTCCAAAATGGGCACATCTGACCCAACTCATCACCTTGTGGAAGCCCAATCATGCTTGTGCAGAAGAAAGACGAGACTTGGTGACTCAACATTAATTACCGGGTCCTAAATAAAATCACAGTTAGGAACCGGTACCTGATTCCTGAATTGACGATCTCCTTCATCAGCTCAAGGGGGCCAAATACTTTGGTAAGATTGATCTGAAGTTTGGCTACCATCAGGTCCCAATAGAGAAGACAAATGTATGGAAGACCACTTTCAAGTCAAAAGAAGGTCTTTTTGAATGGTTGGTCATGCCCTTTGGTTTGAAAAATGCCCCATTAACTTTCATGAGGATGATGGATGATATCTTGCGACATTTCACCAATTCTTTGGTAGTGGTGTATCTGGATGACATCTTTATCTATAGTAACACTTGGGAGGAACACTTGCAGCATTTTTAACAGGTTTTGCACACTCTGCGGCAACACAAGCTATATGCCAACTTGGAAAAATGATCCTTCGGCATGGATAGGGTCCCATACCTAGGCTACATTGTTGATGACCATGGTGTGCATCTGGATCCAACTTAGATCCAAGTCATCCATGACTGGCCAACCCCAACCACGCTCATTGGGCTTTGGAGCTTCTTAGGCCTTGCCAATTTCTATTGCAGGTTTGTGTTAGGATTCTCCCATATTGCATGGGCCCTCAACCAAGTAACCAGGGTGGTGGTAAGGAAAATTTTGTGTGGGGTCTGTCCCAACAACAAGCGTTCGATGATTTGAAGCAGCGCTTGTGCTTAGCCCCAGTACTTTCATTACTCGACCTGCAACAACCCTTTGAGATCGAGATAGATGCTTCAGAGTATGTTGTGGGCATAGTTCTCACATAGCACGGCCACCTCGTGGCCTATCATAATGAGACACTATCAAATGTCATCCGTAAGTACCCTACTTATGACAAAGAAATGTACTCCATTGTGAAAACCTGCTGCCAGTGGAGGCATTACACTCTTGATAAGGAGACATTCATCCACATTGATCATAAGATGATGCAGTTCATGTAGACACAAGGAAAATTGCAGAATGACCGCCATTAGAAGTGGTCCACATACTTGTCGCAGTTCCACCTCAACATCAAGTATAAGATATGAAGTACCAACCGCGTCGTTGATTGCCTCATCCGACCTCCAGTCGTGACACTCACCACGAGGCTAGACTCTTGTGACCACGAGACCTCTGGATGGCCCCAACTCTATGAGCAAGATCCCAACTTCGGCACCACCTACTAGATGTTGGGCGCAAACACAGTTGTCACTAATTTCCATCTTTAAGATGGGTTGTCATGCCATCTATTTGTTCCATCAAGCAAGCGAGTGAAGCTAATTTGGGAAGCCCACTACAGTCAGGTGGCATGACACTTCAGCGTAGAAAAGACAGTGGCAGTGCTGCAACAACATTTCTACTGGTCGAAACTTCAACAGGATGTCAACAAGTATATCAGGTCCTGCACTTCCTTCACTATTTCCAAACCCGCCACTAAGAAACAAGGCCTGTACACCTCTCTGCCTACTGTTGACAAGCCCTAGGAATCCATCTCAATAGACTACATGACGGGCCTTCCGTCCACCAAGCAAGGAAATCACTATGTTTTTTGTGGTTTTTGATCGCTTATCCAAGATGGTGACTATGGCCGCCTGCAAGAAGAGCATCATAGCAGAGGCCACTACCAATATCTTCTTTGAATGAGTGTGGGTACATTTTGGGATACCACAAACCATCATCTTAGATCGGGACAGTCGGTTCCTCAACAAATTTTGGTCGAGCCTCTGGTCACTACTGGACACCAAGCTCACCAAATCCACTTCCTTCCACCCCCAGATGGATGGCCAAACTGACGTCGTCAACTAGATGATCGTGCATATCTTGTGCATGTACAATTCTAAGCACCCTCGCACATGGGATGAGTTTCTTCCCTATGTTCAACACAGCTACAACAGATCCATACATAGCTCAACCGACCACAACCCATTTCAGGTGGGGTTGGGATTTCAACCATTGGGTCCCATGGATGTTGCACTACCCCTTGCAGCCACCCAGGCAAACTCGTTCCATGCTCCAACTGAAGCAGACAAAGCCACCTGGTTCATTGAACGAATCCAACACATCCTCCAACAGGTTTAAGATATTTTACAGAATTCAAATGCCAAGTACAAGCAATGCCATGATCAACACCGGGTGCCACACAAGTTTTAGGTGGGAGACAAAGTTTAGTTGCACTTGAAGAAAAAATGCCTTGCAGGGCCCCATCAGAAGCTTCATCCACTCCGCTATGGATCTTATACCATCACCAAGGTTGTGGGTGATATTTCTTTTAAGCTCAACATTCCCTTCTTCCTTGGCTTTCACCCAGTGTTCATTGTGGATCTCCTTCGACCATATTTTCTGCCATTATTGGACACCTCGGAGATAACAGAACAATTGACACCTTCAAAGATCAACCCTGATTGCATGGAACAGGCGTCCACTGATCATATCATGGACATACAGGTAAAGAGCACTCACCAGCAGAGGATCCAACTTTATCAGGTTGTCAAAGCAAGGCAGCTCCTGCACCAAGGCAAGTGGCTCACTCGGGGCCAAATTCAATAGAAATTTCCTCACCTAATGGGGGAACTCAACGCAATGGAGACAATTTATTGCTAAGGGGGGAGGGTTGATCCAGGTGGATATTGGTGGCCACGCACCTATTCCAACTGGCTCATCTTGGCAGTTTTTCAGTTTCGCAGTTTTTTCCTAGTTTTCGGGTCTTGAACTTCCGGGGTCGTTTTGACGCCCTAAACAACGTTTTTAGGGCTCACCATAGTCAAACAATAAATAGAGTTAGAGTTTGATGACATAATGTGTATTCCTCAGATAGACCTTTCCAACAGACTATCGTGTGCCTAAAAAGAAGATCGTGTGCAAAAGTTGCGACCCCGGAAAGTTAATGTACCAACTTACCCCAATGAGGCCCACATGAATTTTAGCGCTTCATCTACTAGGGTTAGGTTTTTAGATGTATAGAGTTTTGACATTCATGTTTATTGTAAAAAATCCTTTCAGAGCCTCATTGTACTTGTCTTTTTGCGAATGAGCGCAACCGTCAATCTCTTCTCAGAGATAAGCCACCATCATTCTAGCAAGCTTGTTTTCAGTCTGCATTTTATAATTTCAACATATTTCTTTATTGAATAGAAGCCAATTTTATTGCATCTCTGTTATTGTTCACTGTGTCTCTATGTTAATAATAATAATAATATGTGTTCATTTCGTTATGCTTATAAAATTCGGATCAACAAATTGTGGACACATGGTAATCGCAAAAGCTTTTGTATAATGCGCAAAATGACTAAGTAAAAAACTTTTTGGCTAGAATATTTGCAAACATAAACACATTACAGAGATTGAATTTCTTTAAAACTAACTG
Organism: Picea mariana; assembly: GCA_032191745.1. Lineage (NCBI taxonomy): Eukaryota > Viridiplantae > Streptophyta > Pinopsida > Pinales > Pinaceae > Picea > Picea mariana. Next base: position 4,484 of record JASDQU010189438.1, on the reverse strand, counting down.
CATCAGGCCCATTTACTAAAAAAAAATTCCACACCTGAATTGCCTTCATAATACAAGTAACCATAGATAGACACAATTGGACAGGTCATTCAAATGCAGGACATTTGCTTTGCATTAGTTCTAAATGTCTAAAACCCTACCATGTCCTGCCAAATCGTAGCAAATCAACATGTTGTAAATGAGTTGGTTATCATGCACATTGTGTGCCTCGTCACAATCACGTGATGCAAAGTGCAGGAGGATCACTGCTATGAATTCTCAACACAAGCGCTAGCAATAGATTATGTTTCCTATGCAAGGAATGTGCCTATGCCAAGTACATACATGCACAAGACAGTGTTGTGCAAAGCGGGTGCATACACCTAACACAAAACACTGTACAAATTGTGAAAAAGCACTAGGTAAAAAAGCCATTTGTTAAGCAAATTTTTGGAGCACAGTTGATTGGCGCATGGATTTTATATAATATTTGCAGAAGCATCGCAATTAGAACAAGAAAGTGGTATTTTTGTGGTGCTAGGTAATGTACCCACTACTCTGGTACAAAATTCTCAATTCAAATCTCATATAAAATTCTTCTACCATTCGATTATTTTTCAAAATTTTCTTAGTCAAAAGCCCTTTTACTTACCCATTTTTTACATTGTACAAAGCCTTTTTCCATCACCATTTCTCTGCACTCTACGCACTTATATCTTCCACACCTCCGCACTCTGCACATGTATATCCCCTGGATAGACAACACTTGTTCTAATTCTATGTTCAATCCTTGTGCGGATAATCCACATCATTGATCCTCCCACACTCTCGTAGTTCTACACCTTTGCATTTGCAATGGTTGTGTACTAGAGTTTTTGACAGGCTGCGTAATTTGCCTGATAAGCGAGTCATTTATGGTACATTGTTTTGCTCAGGTTTGTGAAAAAACATAATTTATTTATGACTAGTGTGAAGTAACTGTCATGCTTTTTTATGACTCGCTTAATGGTTTCTATTTATCATTCCATGTATTCTACAACTAATTCAGGTGTGGAAAGGATATTTTAGTAAATACGCCCCATGCAGTTCACCTTAAAGCAATTCGACCTCCGTTATGTACTATCCATAACTTTCATGTATATCAAAGTCCATTAAAAAAAGCATATCTATAGCAGATAGAAAAAAGAAACAAGCACTCTTGTGTCAATAGCTTATGCATCACATCTTCCAGTAGCAATATTGCTTTAACAACAAGTTAGAGAACGTCGATTGACAAACTCCCTTGCCAAACTTCAAGAATATGACATGGACATCAACTTCCTACAGACTTTCAGATGGAAAGGACCGTAATTTTTCATCTTTATTGAAGTGTAAATATCCCTCATAAAGTTTGCACATACAGAAGACAATGTCGTACGAAGCGAGGGCATAAACCCAATGCAAAACACTGCACAAAGTGCAAAAAATCACTACGTAGAAAATGAATTTTGATAAAGAAATTTCTAAAACATAGGATTGACACAAGAATTTTATCTAACATTTGCAGAAGCTTTGCAATTAGAAGAAGAATGGAGCCTTTGTACTAGTAACACATGTACTAGCTACTTTAGTACGAAATTCCCAATGCAAATCTTGTATAAAATTATTCTTCCAATCAGCTATTCTTCGAAAATTTCTTAGTCAAAAGCCTTTTTACTTACCCATTGTTCATGTTGTGCAGAGTCTTTTGCAATTACCATATTTCCAGACTCCGCACACCTATATCTTTCGCACATGTGCACTCTGCATGGGTATATCCCTCACATAGCCAAGACTTGTTCTAATTTTATTTTCAACCCTTGTACACATAATTCATATCACTGGTCCTTTTGCACTCCCCCATTGCCACAAGTTGGCATATGCAATGGTTCCGCACCAACGATTCTTACAAGCCACATAATTTTCATGATAAGCAAGTCATTTATGGTATGTTGATTTGCTCGGATTTGCAAAAAATGAAGGTTATTTAGGACTTGTGCGAAGTAAATGTTGTGCTTTTCTATGAACTGCTCAATGGTTTCTATTTATCATTCCCCGATTATGTAACTAACTCACATGTGGAAATGAAATTTTAGAAAATACGTTGCATGCAATTTGCCTTAAAACAATTCGACCTCCATAATGTAGTATTCATAACTTTCACATATATCAAAGTGCATTAAAAGAAACACACATATATCAAATAGAAAAAGAAATCAGTGTTCTTATGCAAATAGCTTATGCACCTCATCCTCCAGTAACAATATTGCTTCAACAACAATTTAGAGAAGGTCGATGGACAAAATCCCTTGACAAACTTGAAGAACATGACATGGACATCAACTTCCTCAAAACTATCAAATGAAAAGCATTGTAAATTGATCGTTGGTATTGAAGTTGTAGATATCCCTCATGCAAATGATGTACTAACTCAATATGTATCTGTGTTCCAAAAATCTTTTCATAAAAGGTTGTTTACTTAGCTATTTTCCACCTTGTATTGAACCTTTTGCTACCATCATATCTCCACACTCAACACAACCATATCTCCCACGATTCTTGTCCTCTGCACATCCAATAGTTTTGCAACACGGATTCTGACAAGCCACGTAATTTGCACTATAACCGAAGCATTTATGACAAGTTGATTTGCTCCGATTTACGAAGAAAGGGCAACGATTATGACTAATGCGAATTAAATGTCCTGCTTTTCTATGACATACTTAATGGTTTCTATTTATGATTACGTGTGTTTCAAAAATAGTTCATATGCGTGGAAAGGGAATTCTACTAAATACGCATCATGCAGTTGGTTTTAAAGCAATTGGAGCTTGGTAATATACTATTCATAAGGTTCACCTATATCAAAGTCCATTAAAAAAGTATTGTTATGGCAAATAAAAGAAGAAAGGAGCCCTTTTGCAGTGATACTGTCAATTCACTAGCCAGAGAAGACAAGAATTTCCACTGGTTTGCTTCCAACTAGTGGTTCTTGAACAAGAGTCCAGAATAAAAGTAAAATTATAGACTCTAGACCATAGGGCTCATCAATGTTGGTTGTGTACCTGAAATTTTCGACTTCAAGGAACTGGTATCCTGGTGTGCTTGAAGGTTCGACTCTAGGACAAGAACGATTAAAGTAACAACAAAAGCAAAGAATCCAATCATGCTTACTACGAAGATGTTCAAGAAAATGCTCCATCTTCCTTCTACAAATAAAACTCTTAAGCTTGTCAATGTAGACACCTTCCTAGCCTCTCAGGCAGGCAGTACCAATGTATTGAGAGACTTTTTTCTATCGTATGCAAACATGTTGACCAACCTTTTAGCAATCGATATAACTTCACTACAAGAACCATACCGAGAATTTTCATGGTTGTTCGCTCGTATGGTTGGGCACAAGTTGACTTCACACATGCCAAGGTTGACTTTATATGCACTATACTTTTCCTTTAAGAAGGATGCTATCTTTGATTGGGTAGAGATGATATCAAATGAACTTTATTTTCAGTTAGGTAACTACTTTGGTACTCAAATACTTTTCATGGTCACATATTTGGTGTTCGTAATTGTCTTTTGCAATTTCTTTGAAGGTCTACCTGTCGAAGCCAATGTAAATACACACAATGAACTAGTTCAGTTCTGGCACCCGGTGCTATGCAAACACAAAGCACCATTCAATTTTTACATTTTTCAAGATAAGTTTGTTAGAGAGTTCAGACACATGTTGGTTGGGGCATAGCCCGAGAGAATAACTCAGAAAGTTGAGGAATTTCTCAAGGGAAGGGAATACATCCGCTTATATGGTTGTCAAGAAAACCCCCTTCTATTCCCTATATTTGTTTGCGATAGATATTTTGTCACGAAAGTTTGTTGACAATGTAAAGCATGGTGTATTTTATTTGATAAGAAGAGAAAAAAGCAATTCATTACATTGCATCTTCGAGTTGGAGACATAATCTTCAAGAATCTGGCGCATCTAAAAGAAGTCTCAGAAACACTTAATATGTTTAATCTAAAAGAAGCACAACCCCTAGGGGGTTTTGACCTTGAGAGTTTGTTCTCACGACATTTAACATCGATAAGGTACAACAACCTTTTCATGAGATTTGATGAAGAAGATGGTGACAATCCCTCCACAAGAAAGGACAAGAATGCATGCAATGATGACTTGTTGACATAAATAATTTCAAATACCAAAAACCATATCAAAGCAAGACAAAGGGGGGAAATCAATACTAATGTCCAGTCTTCTTCCAATCCATAGCCATGTAATATCTCCTCCTCTGGGCAAAGAACATAATAGTAGAAGCTAAACAAAGAAGAGAGTAATGGCGGGTGTGTTGGAGGTGATGGTGGAGAGCAACCACCTCATGTCAATCTTGAATGGGCACATACAATGTCCCAATAGAAAAGGAAATGAATCCCAAATAGACACAATTCGCAAGATCCCAAAAGCCCAGGAAATGTTAATGATATGGAAATTA
>JASDQU010189437.1:0-20299 GCA_032191745.1 Picea mariana | reverse complement strand
TCTATCATAGTCGAGCTCATCCTCTTTGTTGCAGTTACAGGCTTCAACGCTCTTCCATCTGTCAATCGCCTCTATCAACAGTCTTCATTCCACTGGAAGATGCCTTGAGACCCTTTCATCTTCTCTGGCGATCACCCTGAAGTCTCTTCAAGTCCTCTGACAGAAACCATCAGTCATTTCTAGCAGTTACACTGTGAACCTATTGAGCCTTGTGCCTTTGGCACCTTTCACCTTTCCTTTCACATGTGGCCTCAGGCGGTGATCACAGCCTACACCAAAAGGTGTTTTCGCATTTCAGCATTTTGCATGTCGCGAATTCCTTTGCAAGGCACCTCGACTCTCCAAATCGCAATCTCCAAAATGGAGCTTGGTTGCACTAGCTCCTTCCTCCATCTTCCGCAGATGTGACCACTAGTTGTGACCACAGCCTTATTCAAAACTGCATTTCACAATTTCGCGTTTCACGAATTTATTGCGAGTCACTCTGACTCTTCCAACTCTCGATCATGAAATGGAGATTAGCTTCGTGCTAGTTGCTCCCTTGAGCCTTCATCGATGTGACCAAAGGTTATGACCAGGGGCCAATTCTGAACACGCATTTTGCATTTTGCATTTCGGCATTTCGGCATTTCACATGTCGTGAATTCCTGTTGTGAGTTGCTTCCTTGACTCCTCCAACTCCGAGTATCCGAAACTCCGAAATGGAGTAAGATCAACGTATTTCGGTGTTTCGCATTTTGCCATTTTGGCATTCTTATCGTGAGTGTCCTTGACACCTCCAACTCCCGGTATCCGAAACTCCGAAATGGAGTCTTTGTTGATGTGCCTGTTTCGGGGTTTCAACATTTCACATTTCGCAACTTCGGGACTCCTGAGATGAAGAGTCTCGACTCTTGACTCCTCCAACTCCTGGTATCCGAAACCTTTGATTTCCCGGTCATCGAAACTCCAAAATGGAGTCTTTGTTGATGTGTCTGTTTCGGGATTTCAGAGTTTCACAATTCACAACTTTGGGACTCCTGTGATGAAGAGTCTCAACTCTTGACTCCTCCAACTCCCAGTATCCAAAACTCCAAAATGGAGTTTATGCTTCTGATATTTCCTTGCCATCATCGTTGTTGATCTTACTTGCCTGCCTGTTTTCCATCAAATGAACAAGCACACTCTTGCACTCTGCGTGCACCTCTGCATTGTCTCTTCTGGTCTTCACGAGCTTACTCTGTTGTGTCTCCCCAAAATACTTATGGTGCCTACCTGGCACTTTATACCTGTACTCAAGCCATCATTGTTGTTGTACTTTCCATCAATGACAAGCATACACTGCTTGTAAAACATGCCAACACCAACGGATCCTGGGGGGAGCACCTTTTTCATTCACAGATGTGGGTGAAGGGGACCCCACTGCATTTTATTGTTGATAGCGGAAGCCAGAAGAACCTCATCTCAGCAGAGGTCGTCAAACAGTTGGGATTGTCGACAACACCACACCCGCAACCATACAACATCGGGTGGCTTCGCCAAGGACAAGATCTATGTGTCAACCAATAGTGCCAATTATCATACGACATCCAACCCTTCAAGGATGAGGTATTATGTGATGTTTCCCCACTCGATGTCTGTGATGTCCTCTTGGGCCAACCATATATGTGGAGACACCATGTTGTTTATGAGTCTCAACCCCATAGTGTCATTGTTACTTTGGGGGGTCATCTATACAGAATACCAGAGGTAGTTCCAACTATTGTTCCACCTAAACAGTGCCGCAAGGTAGTATCTCATACTGCAAAATTCAACTTCTTCACAATCTGTTCAAAAGGGGAATAGAAGGACACTACAACCACTACTGCCTCGCCCCAAGCACCTTCTATCCAATAGAAGCAGGTCGAAAAGGTTGCACCAAAGGGAAAATATTCCTTCTTCACACAGGCATCTCATGTAGCCAGACTAGATAAAAAGGTCCAACCCTTCCAGCCACATGTTCACAACAACCTTCAACAAGCTAAGCAACGCAACTTCTCCAACAAGGCAAGCAACTCATCAAGAGGCAGATTCAACAAATGCTTTTCCTTCTCCCCCGGGCACTCAGCGCAATGGAGACCATTTCTTCCTAAGGAGAGAGGATTGATCCAGATGGATATCGGTGGCCACCCACCTTTTCCAACATGCTCAAAACAGTTTTCTAGCAATTTGTAATTTAATATTTTTAGCAGTTTTTAACTTTCGGGGCCATTTTGATGGCCTAAATGAAGGTTTTCGGAATCAATATTCTGAATGATATTCGAAGGCATGATTGATCCCCCAAAATGAATCTCCTCGACGATACCTTTCCAACGGGCTATCATGCGCCTAAAACATAGATCGTATGCAAAAGTTACGACCCCGGGAAGTTGATGTACTAACTTACCCAAACAGGGCCCACATGACTTTTGGCGCTTCATCTCCTATGGTTAGGTTTTGGATGTCTAGGGTTTTGGGCATTCTCGTTTATTGTAAAAAAGGCCTTCGGATCCTCATTGTAATCATCTTCTTACGAATGCGAGTAGTCATCGCATCTCTTCTCAGAGATAAGCTACCACCATTCTAACGAGTCTTTCACTCTGTATTTTTACAGTCTCTGTACATATCTTTCATTAATAGAAATCATGTATTATTGTATCTCTGTGTTTATGGTTGCATCTCTGATATATTTATGTTATATTATTGGATATCCGCGATATCTCTGTGCATTTCTTTATTACATCTCCGCTCTCATTTCATGCTGAAAATAATCCGGATCATTGATACAACAAGTTCTCAATGCCTTGCTAGATCACCTTCCGGTCCTAAATAAGTAGAACTCAACCAACCTTGTTTCCATAGAATTATTTATTAAATTAAGGGTCATTCTTCCAATCTCTTGTAAATGATGTACAAGTGCCTCGGGAAGGAATATATTCATGTTACAACCCATTATAGTGTTATCCTGATCCTCGCTTATGTCCCATCACCCACATGCCAAGACAAATAAGATCCTATTACAGGAAAAGCTAATGACAGAGCCTCCCATTGATTAGACACATTCTAGATCGATTTAAGCTCTTTCCTAATACAATCAACCAAATAATCAGGGGCTATATACTTATGAACCAAGATCCTACCCTAGATATTATCCTTTGTGAGAATAGTCCATAAGGACATTATTGTCAAGCACTAACCAATAAGGTGGATGTGTTTTAAACCCTATGGACCAAAATTGGTCACCTATATTTTTTCCACTCTTGGATTCATAAAAAAAATGATATCAGAAGATGAGAAATTTTGAACTATTATAATTACATTGTATAACCTTCATTCTCATCTTCACCATGCATTTCGCAGAATCAGAATCTGAGTCTCTATGACCAAGATATGCATAGTTTTGTCTATAAGTCCAATGGAGATATTACAAGAGTAAATGTGAATAATTTTGCTAGGTGTCATTTTCCCCTCTCCCCTCCTCTCCTTTCCATATTTAACCATTTTTTCTCTTATACTCAACTCTCTTACTACATTTTCCACACTTGGCCATTTTTCCTTATTCTCCTTCCATACTTACTATTTCCACGTTCACATTCATTTCCCTTTTATATTTCTTTCCATTTTTCATGTAACCCATTATATTTGATGTTCACTACCTTCACAGTGCACCTTTGACTTCTGCCACCCTCATAATGCACCTACACCTAGAATTTTCACAACTCTTTTAACTACCCTTTATTGTGTAAATCTTCCAACACTTAGTTAAGCCAATTCTCCACACTTGAATTTTTCACAACTTTTTACCATTAATTATTTCCCTACCTACCTCTGTGTTCACTTAACCCGACCTATTCTCCATATTATTTTAATAATATTTCTCTTATCCTAAGTTCCATGGGCATATCTCCAAGTGACACATGGCATACATATGACAGCTAAGCATTGGTGACTCCATATTATTTTAATAAGATTTATCTTATCCTAAGTTCCATGGGAATATCTCCAAGTGACACATGGCAAACATATGGAAGCTAAGCATTTGTGACACATGGAAGCAAGTAAAATCATGACACATGGCAACAAATCAATTGGTGATATGTGGCATATCTGATATCCTATTACACAGGGACATGTGGCGATGGTGTGGATGTTGAATCATGTTGACTAGGTGATTACGAGGATGCCACTGGGCGTTGACTGGGCATGAGGTGGACTGTGATTGAGCAGTCAAAATTTTAATTATTCATTAATTTTCTAAGGGGTCGAGCTACAAGTCTCCATAGTCTTCCTTTGATTCTTACTAAGTGTATATTACATTTTTCATTATATACACTAAATATTCTTAGAATCCCATGCATGTGGGATAAGAATTATAAAGAAAAGTCGAAATTTAACAAAGGAGGTAGAAATTCAATTCAAGGGCCCACATTTGCCCATCAAACTTGATTGATGGTGGTTGAGACACGACCTTGCAAAGGCTATACCTTGAGCTCCCGACCTATGTTTACAGAAATTTTATACTGTTGGAGAGGTATTTAGATGAAGACGATGACGGTAAAGGTCTTCATAGCTGAAAAATTCCAAAATTTTATGAAAAAATAAAATATCAGTCAGTAACATTTTTATGCGTTGCTAATAAATCTGCTCAATACCTCAACTTCACGAGGTCATATATTGAGATCTGAGAGTTGGATTTGGACAAAATGTATATCGTTGGAAAGCTAAGAAGATGGAGATCACATATAAATTGGTTTAAATGGATGAAAGGTTGATTATCCTATCCATTAAATTAAATTATACTCCTCTGTTTAAAAGGGCAATTAATTAAATTTTGAATATAAAAGTTTAATTAAATTTTTTATTTAAAACATAAAGGGAAACATTTTTAAAATATGGATATTAATGATGTAAGTTCGTCAATGAGGAATTAATGAGTCATTAATTAAAGAGGATATTTCAAGAATAAAATTGTACGAGAAATTCAAGAAGGAAAAACCCTAACTACTCAAGTAGTTAGAAGAACCGACTTTAAAAGAGAAGAAAGACATCATCAAGGGGCTAGAATCAGAATTGTCATAGGGGTAGGGCAGAAGATCATAAGAAGAAGAAGGTACATCCATGAATACACAACCAAGCTTCTAATCAAATAAAAGAGATCTCCATCTTCTCCACTCTTTTTATTCTTCTACAACATTTCTCATAGCTTTATGCTTGAGTCTTTGAATTAGGCACAAGGTTGAGTTCTTGAGTGTTCTTCTTGAATTCTTCCAAAATCTTTTTCTTGTATGATAATGGAGTAATTACATCCATATACATGATTGTCAAATCTTTTGTAATGAAGAACATATTTCATGAATAAAACTCTATAAAGAATTGCTTCGGGGTTGATTTCAACTGTATCTTGTAACTTTGAGTCTTAAGTATGAGGTATTTGAGATTGACCTATCAAATTCTCTTTTGATATTCATAGTAGTACTCTTTTAAAATTATTTGAGATGATCAAATTATTCTCTCCTATTTCTTGTGAAGAAGACATGGATGCATTTATATATGATTAAGAAGATTGTGTATGTGATGTTGATCACGGAGAAATTCTGATGTTGAAGCCCTCCTTCAATATTTTCTTATTAAGAGACTTCTTGTTGTACATAAAGATTATATTAGGTTATTGAAGACCATATCATTTCATAAATTCAAGCAAATAAGACCTAGGGTTTGCTACCTAAGCATTATCATAATCCAATATATTCTAGTTATATCTTTTAGCCAAAGAGGAGTACCTCCTATTTAAAAACGCAGGAGGATTCATATCGTAGTGAGGTTTCTGTTTCGGTCCTGACAGATTCAAGTGTCAACAAACCCCAGCCCCCAAATTCCTTAGGGACAACCAACTTTTGCCACCTAACGCAGTGTGACCCTTTAAATTCACTAGTACCTTACCAAGGGAAATTATAACAGAACTTCCAAATTTTCTCCATAACTCCTTTTGAAATATGTGCAAGAGTATGCCAATAAACAAGTATGGCTTCTAGGGATAACTTCACTAATACCAATATTCCTCTTCTTAACAGCCACCAATTGCACCACAAAGCAATTATTTTCTCAATTTTGGAGATCAACCACCACCAATCTTGCTTCACCATAACAATTTGTCTTAAGAGTAAATCCTAGGCACTTAAGACCATCATTAAAGTCCAAATGTTGATAAGGGAAATATCTTTCAAAATTAATATCCCGATCCTCATTCATACCCGAAGTAAGAAAAACAAAATTAGCACCATTCACCTCCATTCCTGTAGCCTTATTAAATAACATATGTAACTCCTGAAACTATGAACCTTCTCTACAACACCCAAAGAGAAATAAAATAACATCGTCCATGAAAAGAAAATGAGACAGTGCTTCCCTCCCTATTCAGATACCTTATATTGACCACACCCTCTTGGCCTCAAGTATTGACCTACTCAGGCCTTCTTCCACCAGAAGAAAAATATATGGTGGTAGGGGGCATCCCTACCTAAGCCCCTTGGTAGACTTAAAAAAATTGGAGGCAACACCATTTATGAAAATTGCAACGGAATTAGTTACATATAACATTATCCACCTAACAACGGGCAATGAGAAATAAAGATGTAATAGGAGTAACCTAAGATATAGCCAAGATACATTGGCATGTGCCTTTGATAAATCAAGCTTGATTAATACTGCTGGCATGCGAGAGAGTTAATAGAGTGTAAACCCTCTTGTGCTATACCAATGGCCTCGTGGATTTGTCTTCCTTGTAGAAAACCAAATTGTCCAGCTGAGATGTACTAAAAAAGGATATGATTCAATCTTGTTTCTATCACTTTTTCAATAATATTATACAAGCAATTGCACAATGAGATAGGTTGAAACCCATCAAAATAATTCGAGTAGTCCTATTTGGGTATCAAGGAAATAAAGGTTGCATTTAGGATGTTGGTCATCCTTCCATAAGTTCTTACCCCCTCCACCACTCTCAACAATCCACACCCAAAAAATCAAAGAACTCGATATAGAACTCCACTGATCACCCATCTAGTCCAGGATTCTTTTCCTTCTTAAAAGACTATAAGATAGAAAACAAATCCTCCTTAATCACAGGCATGTACAAATCCTCATCAATCATTCTAGGGAAACAAGATATCACTTTTAAAATCTCATCCAAATTTTCCCTCTTTGGTACCTTGTATATCCATTCAAAGTGCTTGATGCCTAGTTCTGACAAACTTTAAAATCCTCTAACCTTAGTATTACCTTGATCTTGCAGCTCCAAAATAATATCAATGTTCCCTCTATGATTGGTAAAGGAATGAAATAACTTAGTATTGTTATCCCCATCTCTATCCAAGTAGCTCTGATTTTAACTCTCCATTCTGACTCCTTATCCAAAAGTAATTTTGTCCACTTTTCCTCAAGTTGTTTAAAACTAAGTAATTGATCCTCTCTAGAAGAGCCAAAGTCAAGTCCAACTACCACCTCCTCCACTTCTCTTTCCACTTCCACCATATTTTCATCTCGAGACTTGTACCTCTCCCCTGCCCACACTGCCACTTTCCTCTTAATAGTTTTTAAATCCAAAAAGAATTGTTCACTTGCAGAAAGATTCAAAGAGGGGTGAAATGGTTTCCATTCTTCTTAAACAACCTAGTGAAATCCTCTTCCTTTATCCACCTATGATTAAACTTGAAAGGCGAACTTGGTCAGGACTCATCAAGTTCAAGTTCAAGAAAGATAGGGAAATGATCTGCGCACCTATTTGAATCAATCTGGGACCTGTAGTGGGGCACCTTTTGCAACATCATATTATGTACCATAAATCCATCCAATATTTTGAAAACCCCTTCCCTTCAAGACCTGTTATTGGTCCAATTAGTACTAAGTTTTAGTGATTCCACATCTACTATTTCACTAGCTTCAAATCTATTAGAGAAAAAAATTGCAAGTCGATCAACCTTTGCAATTTCCCCCTAGACCCCTCTTATGTTTGTGGTAAAGTTCAAATCTCCCCCCATGATAAGATTATCAGACTTAAAGCAGTGAAAATTGAGCACCCTATCTTAGTACCATTGTCTCTCTTCATATGGCCCATAAACATTAAGCGTAGTAAAGGACAACCCCAAGATTTTGCTAAAGACCTTTGTACACATACCTGAGGAGAAGGAAAAAGAATTCATAAGTGAGAGTTTTGGATTCCACATGGTAATTAACACCCTAGAAAATTCATCATAATTAACCACAAGGAGATCCCAATTGCCCAAAAACTTTCTTAACTCAACCACTAAAGTATCCCCCTGCCCCATAGTCTCTTGAATCAATAGAATGTCATACTGATTGAGATCCAACAACCTCTTTAGGACCATCTTCTTGGCTTGACCCCCCAACCCATGAATATTAATCAAGAGAATCTTCATGGAGGAACCGATCAAGGGGCTCAACCTGCTCTAAAGGCCCTATTTATGAGTTTTTCTCATCCTTGGTTAATCTCTGTAATGACTTTCTCTTATGCTCGTTTAAGAGAAAACTTCCTTCCCACCGAAGAAAGTCCTAATTTCTTCAAACAATCAAACCCCAAACCCCTAGACTGGGAAGGATCAAGGTTTGAGGACCGCTTTCGAGGACACATATAGTAGTGATCGTCGTCTATGGACTGCGAAGAAGATGAATATGTCATAGGTACCATCCTCAAATTATGAACAATGAAGGAGGGATCCAAATCTCTTGAGAAATCCACCAAACCCACTAGAATGGAAGAGGTTATAGGCTGGGTTGGAAACCTGAGGGGAACAATGGATATAAGGGCTTCTCACCATTCCCTCTAACTTCTCCCAACATACAGGCCAAAACCCTACCATTTTTCCCACAACCTTTTGTAAAATTGGAATGAGGAAAGAAAGCATCAGAAGAGTTTAACTTACCTAGATTAAGGTCCTTCTTCATTCTAAGTTTGTTCAATTTTGAGGGCCTATGGTCAATTGAAGAAGAGATTTATTCATTGAATGTTGAAAACACCTCCCCTTTGCTCAGATTCTCAAAAAACCTTGACTTCGAACCTTCAATAAGAGGAATTAACACATTCCCTATCACAATATTCCTTGGTGTTGAAGGAGGGACCTCCGCTTGACCCCCTTCCACCTTCTGAAAGAGATCAATATCATAATCAATTATGCACTTGCCCGACAAAGAAATGGGAGTTGAGAATGTGGGTACTACACATCCCAATTCACTATCAATACCAACCTTCTTTCTTCAAACCTTTCTGACCAATCGCTTCTCACAATCTTTAAACACATGACCAAGCTCAAGACACCATGCACATTGAAACAAAATGTTTAGGTAGTCCAAAATATGGGTGTGTCTCTTCCCTTCCTAGACCAGATCTAAGGATTCAAAAAGGCATTTACTCACATCAATCTCCACCAAAACCCAAACTACAGAACGAGACACAAACGTTGAAAAATTGTCATCCATCGTAATTGTTTTTCCTAACAAATCCCCAATATCTTAAACGAATAACTCAGACCACAACTCCATTGAAAAGTTAAGCCATTTTACCAAAATTGGGGTACTTCCATTGAAATCATTCTTAGGGTCAAATATAGGGGTCCAAGGTTTCAAGGATAGTAATTCACTATTCAAGAACCATGACCCATTGAAAATAACATTAACATCCTCACCAGAGTGAAAAAATGAACCCAAAGCAGCCCTTGGATAAAATGTGATAGGTTGGCCCATATCTGAGGCCAGGATACCAACCATCATTTACCCATCTATGAAGTTGTTCCATGCCAATCCTCTCACCGAGGAATTTACCTACCAAATTCTTGCTTGAGAAATTCAAAATCTAATCCACACGAAGGTCATCTCTATCCACAAGAGAGACCCCTCCACCTAGACTTTTCACCACCTTTTGTTTTCTTTTTTCCAAGCCTGAATTGGGATTCGTTAGGAGGCCACCTAGTTGGAGGTTATGTTCAAGTATCTCAACAATAAACCCCACACCTCCCAACTCCGATATAGGATCGCAGATATTCAGAACAATGTTGTAAAAGTCTACCCACTCCTTTGCCCCATGTTCCATAACCTTTTTACTACATTGTAACACACCCACGACGGGGCATAAAAATTTTGTTCTTATTAAGAAAATCAATACCCTCATTTGGGGTATTGATTTTCCCTTCTGCTCTTCCACGACTTTCCAGCCACAGTCTCCATGCTCTGAACTGATCTCAGAGCTAGCAGATAGCCTCTCCCAAGTTCTTTGGGTTTCCCTTCCCTCTATACTCGCATATGACCACAGGCTATGACCAGACGCCAAGACAATAGGCGTCGATACAACCACCACACGAATACTCCAGAGTGGCAAACCTCCGAAGTTTGCGATATGATGTCATGTTCCCTCAATAGTTTCGACGGTCCTGATTCACTTTGGGGCTTCGACATTCGAGAGTTTCAAACATTCCCACGCCTTCTTCCTTTGAAGTACTCTGTACCTGGAGTTACAGATCGAGCGTCATGCATCCCTTTGCATTTGACATTCGTGAATCACTTTGGATCTTCGAGCTTCGGGAGTCTCAAACTCTCCACACTCACTTTCTCCCGGAGTGCTTTCACCCGAAGTCAACGATCTGTCGACGCGTGTCTTTCACAGATCGACAGTTACAAATCACTTCGGCTTTTCGAGCTTCGATAGTTTCAACCTCTCCACACTTGCTTTATCCCAAAGTCAACGCACGTCCCCCACAGATTGACGGCTGCAAATCACTTCGGCTCTTCAGGCTTCGAGAGTCTCAACCCCTCCACACTTTCTTTCTCCCAAAGTGCTTTCATCTGAACTCGATGATCTGTCGACGTGTGTCTCCCACATATCAACATCACAGACAGACTCCGTTATTCTACAGATTTCCAAAGGAACTCACGACTATCCACCTAGTATCTTTTCTAGATATGATGGTCATGATCTGACCAATACCTATTTGTCCGTCGATCGATGATTCACGATGATTGTGGGGCTCCATCGTTCTCATTCTTTATCAGAGAACTAAATCCCCATAATCTGAAAATTACTCGCCCAACTCAGTTTAATCGTGGTCAATAATTCCCCACCCCGACGAGATCAACGACGTTGGTGAATTGTGGGCCGCGAACTAGCACATCCACTAATTTCACCTTCACGCTCCACAACAATTCCCCACCTTCGATCTTTGTTCACAGACCAACGATTCACAGCGATTGTGGGGCCCAATCTTCGAAATTTGGGAAGTGCTCGCCCAACTCTGTCTAATCGAGGTTGTTGATCTTCCATCCTCAACAAGATCAATGGCACTAATGAATTGCGGGCCGAGAACTAACACGTCCGCTAATTTCACCTTCACACTCTGCAATGATTCCCAACCATCGATCTAATCGAGTGGCTGACGTTTGATTCATTAATTCCAATGGGTCTTCGAGTTGATCTGACGATTGTGATTGGTTTTCCTTCCGATGAACGGTTCGCATCCATTTCCTCTGTCAGGTTCCTGATTCACCTATGGCTCGCGTTACGCAGGGAGTTCAGGTAGCTTTGACTAACGTGAAGTTTGACATTCTAGGCGTTGAACTCCCGAAACTCCGAAACCATTATGATATAGCTCCGAAACTCTCGAGCTATGAGCTCTACTCTTAGCCAGGTTTTAGCTAAGGCCGTGGGTGCAAGATCAAGGTCTCTCAAGCTATTAGTTTGAAGGAAACGCCTTCCTAATTCACATAATCTTAAATTATGAAACAAGGCGGTGTAAACTTGTGAGGTTACCGAGACAGTAGCAGTGCCAAGAGGCTTGCTCCGATTTCAGAGCTGTGAGGTAGCTCCCTAGGGAAAACACCTTCGAGAGTTAAGCTAGAGCATTCGGGAAAAGAATAAGCATAAGTTCTCAAGGAAGTCAACGTATATACATAATTTAACCATTTCAATGCAGAAAATATTTATAGATATGTAAATACATGCACACGATCACTAATTCTCAATTCAACGCATAGAGTATGAAACACTTATCAAAAACAGATAACGTGAGGTGACTACGTGCCTGTTTCCACCCAACCATAGGCTCAGTCACTTCTAACGGATTTACCACTAGCCACCCCCGAGCTAGACCATGATGCTTTTTGAGATTTAATCTCTTCCTCTGGCTCAGAAATAGATAGGGAAGAAGGTTACTCTCCTTCTTCCATATTAGTCTCTATTTCCTGCGATCAGAACACACTATTTTCACAGTTCTTCCTTGAATCCCCTGAGATTTCACTCTCGTCTTTGCACTCTCGCAGATCCCCCCCCACGCTTTCCTTTCTTTCCTTTTCCAGCAAGATTGTGTGTGGCCTAAATTTCCAGTTCGTGGTCAGATCTAGAAGCCTTACGGATGGGCGGTCTGCCCCATCCCCTCATTAACTCTTGAGGAGGTCTTCCCACCTACCACCCTGACTATAATTCATTCTTGGGTCAGAGGGTTGTTCTTATCCTGAGCAATTAGATCCAGCAAAGTATTGGTTCGGTGAAGGTTAACGCAACCATTCTTGATCCCCTCCACCATCTCTTTCATAGCATTCGTGGTCTCTCTTAGCAAATCCCCTTTCCAACAATCATGCAACACATCTCCATTTTCTATTAAAATAAAATAATTTACATTCATCGACCTTTCATACAAAGGTCCATCAAATCAAACATTCACACCTTTGAGTTTGCCATAGTTCCTTGGCCAATATAGTTATATTTACAAACTGGGGGAAACAGGGTGTTACAATTCCCTCCCCCTTAAAGGAACATTGTCCTCGATGTTCTATCTGTCAACGTGCTATGTATGTATAGGAGTAAACAAAATCGGATATGCATGTCTCATGGCATCTTCCATTTCCCACATAGCCTCATCTGGGCCAAAGTGTTTCCACTACACCTTGACCTATACAATGGTTCGATTCCTGAGTGAGGTTTCCTTCCTGTCTAGTATGCATTGAGGTTTTGGCAGGAATTCTCCCTCCGGCTCCACCTGGATCACAGACCAGTCAATTATATGATTAGAATCATGTACATATTTCTTTAATTATGAAACATGGAAAACATTATGTGCCTTTACTGTGGGAGGGAGTGCTAGCCTATAGGCTACAAGTCCCACTCTATCTAAGACTTCAAAGGGTCCACAATACCTAGGTTCTAGATTGGCACAAGCTCCCATTCTCAGGGAACTCTTCTAGGGTCTAACTCTGAGATAAACATAGTCTCCTGTCTTGAACTCTCTGGGGGTTCTCTTTCGGTCGACGTAGCTCTTCTGTCTATCCTGAGCAATTTTCAAATTTTGTTTTATCTGAATCACTTGTTGCTCCATTTCTTTCAGCATGTCTGGTCCGATTGTAATTCTATCCACTGGATTACTCCATCTGATTGGAATCTTGCACTGTCTACCATAGAGGGCTTCAAAAGGGATCATCTTTAGTGACTTTTGATAACTGATGTTGTAGGCAAATTCTACCAATGGAAGGTAGTCTTCCCACTTCTTAGGCCGATACATTACATGCATCCTTAACATGTCTTCTAATATTTGGATTACTCTTTCTGTTTATCCATCAGTTTGGGGGTGATAGGCTATGCTAAACAACAATTGAGTCTCAAGACCAACCATAAAGGATTTCCAAAAGCTTGAAGTGAATTTTGTGTCTATGTCGGATGTAATCTCTCTAGGCATGCCATGCAGTCTAAATATCTCCTTCATGAAGATGTTGGCAATATCTATTTCCTTGCAAGTCGACTTGACAGGAATGAAGTGAGCAGACTTACTCAATTTGTCCACCACTACCATGATGACATCATTCTACTTAGTTGATCTTGGTAATACGATGATGAAATAAATGGAAATGGTCTCCCATTTCCATTTTGGAATTAGTAGAGGTTGTGACAACCCTGCCTAGTGTAAGTTTTTTGCCTTAACTTGTTGGCATTCTAGGCACTTAGCTATGTAGTCGGCTATGTCCTTTTTCAATCCAGGCCAATAGAATTGTTTCCTAGTGGCAGTGATCATTTTCTAATATCATGGGTGACCATTATATGGTCTCTTGTGTAGTTCATTCGTTATGAACCTCTTCAAGTTGTCACAGCTTGGAATATACAATTTGTTTCTGTAGGTCGGTTTGCCTTCATCGAGCATCTGATATCCTTCACACTTTAGCTCTGTAGGCTCTTGACTTAGGTATGAGGTCACAGTCTTGAATAATGCATCTGTTTCTTGTGCATTCCTGATTCTTTCTCTGACATTCGTTTCACAGGTGCTTACTGTTGCCAGGTGAATCGTTTTCACACTTATGCTAAGGGTGTCAGCTACCTTATTTTCCTTCCCTTTGATGTGTTTGATTTCGAAGTCAAACTTAGTAAGGAGAGCCATCCACCTAGCTTGTCTGGCATTGAGTTTTGGTTGATCAAACAGGTGCCTCAACCCACAGTGGTCTGTCATAAGTACAAATCTCCTACCCAGGAGGTAATGCCTCTACATTTTTAAAGCATGCACTATGGCAGCCAACTCTAGATCATGGGTCACATAATTGATTTCATGCTCATTCAATTTCCTGGATGCATAGCTAATTACACATCCCTCTTGCATAAGGACTCCTCCGAGTCCTTCCTTACAGGCATCTGTACACACGAGGAAGTCATTATCAGGGTCTGCAATTTTCAGCACATGTGCATGGGTCTGGAAAAATTTTAGTTTTTGAAATCTTTCTTCACATTCTGATGTCCAAGTGAATTTAACCCCTTTTTTCTGGAGGGCAGTGATTGGACAACCAATCTTGGAAAATCCTTTTATGAACCTTCTATAATATCCTGCTAATCCCATAAAGGATCTAATATCAGATACATCCTTTGGGGTAGGCCATTCCATAATAGATCTAATCTTGTCAGGGTCTACTGCCACCCCTTCTTCAGAAATAACATGGCCTAAGTAATGTACTTGCTTCTGAAAAAAGTCACACTTGCTAAACTTAGTGTAGAGATTATGCTCTCTTAGTACTTGAAGTACAAGTCTAAGATGTTCTTCATGCTCCTCTCTGTTCTTGGAGTAGATTAAGATATCAACAATGAAAACCAATACGAATCTATCTAGGAATTTGTTGAGTACATTGTTCATCAAGCACATAAAAGTGGTGGGGGCATTGGTTAATCCAAATGGCACCACCACAAATTCATAGTGACCATACCTTTTCCCGAAGGCCATTTTGTGGATGTCTTCATCCTTAATTCCGACTTGATGGTATCCAAACCTTAAGTCAATTTTCGAAAAAATGGAAGCGCCCCCTAGTTGGTCAAACAAGTCATCGATTCTTGGTAAAGGATATTTGTTCTTTATGGTTGCCTTATTGAGTTTTCTATAGTCTATTCACAGTCGAAGTGTGTCATATTTATTTTTCACAAACAAGACGGGTGCTCCCCACAAAGATACACTAGGTTGGATGTATCCTTTGTTCATCATCTCCTTTAGTTGTAGCTGGAGCTCAACTAGCTCTGGCGTACTCATCCTATAGGGAGTTCTAGATGTTGGCACTGCTCCTGGTGCAAGTTATATCGAGAAATCAATGTCTCTTCTCGAAGGTAGTCCTTGTACCTCTTCTCGAAACACGTCTTTATATTCTCTTAATGTGGGGTGGTCCTCTAGGTTCGGTTTGTCATCCTCGACAGATTCCAACACCTGTATTGCATATAGGGGACATCCCTTTCTTCAATACTTTTTCATTTGAAGGGTTGATATTTGTCCCACTGAGGTAGGTTTTTGAATCCCTTGGAGGGTCATCTTTCTCCCTTCTTCATTTACACATTCTAAAGTTTTATGGTAATAGTCCAACTTAGTTTTATAAGCAGCCAACCAATCTATACCAATCAATAAGTCATAAGATCTTAGGGGAAGTATATTAAGGGTCGCTTGGGTGGGCAACCCATCCATGATGAATTGGCAAGCTGGTCGTAAGACCTGTGTTACTTTTATTTTGGTTCCAGTGGCTACCTATACCAACATGGATTAACATGTCTAACTGGTTGTAGTTTACACTTATCAACCGTCTAAGGGGCCACATAACTCAAATTAGAACCAAGGTCAATTAAAATAGAAACTAGACGGTTGGCGATCATACCTTCCATCTCCACCACTGAAGCTTGGTGTTCGGCTTGTTTATTATCCAAAGTCGCAT
This sequence comes from Picea mariana, assembly GCA_032191745.1. NCBI lineage: Eukaryota > Viridiplantae > Streptophyta > Pinopsida > Pinales > Pinaceae > Picea > Picea mariana. Next base: position 4,084 of record JASDQU010189437.1, on the reverse strand, counting down.
AAATCCATGGCATGCTTCTAGCCACATCATTGACCATGGTAGCTTCTTGGATGTTGTAGATTCTCCTACTGTTCTGTTGTTTGTGTGGTCAATCCCTCAACACGTGTTCTTCTCCGCAACCCCAACATTTCAAGGGTTCTCTCTTTGGGTTATCAATCTTTCCTGGAGCTGATCCAAAATCTTTATTTCCACTATGGGAGGGGAAATTATGCTGGTGCACACTTCGGGTAGGAAGGCTCATCCTTGAATCCTTCCTATAGTTCTTAAATCTTGAGGATTTAAACCCCTTCTTCTTGAACCCTGAACTACTCTTCTTCTTCCAGTCCTCGCGAGGTTCTGTCTGACACCCGAACCATTCATAACAATACCTTGCCTTCCGAATAATGTCTTTTAAGGTCTTTGGCTCATCAAACTCAATCCTGTTCCAGTAGGTCTGAGGTAACCCACTGATAAATCGTTGGACTTTTACCTTTTCATCTTTTATGTAGGGTACATACCTCAGCGGCTCAAGGAATTTATTGTTATATTCCTCTATGTTGAGTTGTCCCAGCTTGAGTTCATAGAACTCCTTAGTCTTCTTGTCGAAGTATTTCTCTAACAAATACTTCGTCTTGAAGTGTTTCTCAAATTGTTTCCATGATAAGTCCTTTTCATGGATTCCTTTCACATTCTTAAGACCTTCCCACCAAATGGAAGCCTTTCCATTCAGGTTGAAGATGGCTATTCGAGCCTTCAAATTTTCAGAATAGTCATGAACTCTGAAGTACTTCTTTAAACCAAGCAGCCAAGCTTCTACTTCTTCCCCTTTCTCAATCTCTCCATTGAAAGAGGGTGGTTTGGCTTTCTTGAACTCTTCAGGGTCATGACTTTTGGAATGCTTTCGCTTCTTTCCTTTCTTTTGAGAATGTGAGCTAGTTTTGCTACTAGAAGATCCCTCAGAGTTGCTAGTTCCCTTTCCAGAGGACTCTCCCAATGAGCGTCCCCTGCCTCCAGGTTAGGCTATCCTCGAGGTGCTTCTCCGTATGTGGCCACTCATGGGACCATGTTTTCGTATTTCAGGTGGACTTTGACTTCTCTCTATATGTCGTCGGTTCACATGACTGGTTGCAGGTCCATGCTGCAGTTGTCTCTGTATATCAGATAGGCTCTACCACAACACTGCATTGATTTTCGTTTGTTTTTCTTGCTCCTTTATCAATCTCTCATTTTCATCCTTGCAACTCTGTAATTTGGCCATAAGGCTTCTTACAGTTTCAGCTAGATCCGGAGGGGTCTCCACCACCCTCCGCTCATCAGACTCTTCGTCTCTATTGTGGGAGCCATCCCCCACTTCATGGTGCGTCACCATCCTTTATACTTGTGGTTTCGCATGATTCCCTAAATGTTTGAGTGCTGACAAAACACTTATTGTTAGCCAACAGTCTATTTTTTTATGAACAACATACAATTCAAATTTCTTAAATACACACACACACAATAGAAAGTTTTATTCTTTCCCTCAATAAAAGTTTAACCAGACTCTTTAGGGAAGTAGTAAGATAGGGTGTCACCCTTAAAAATCCTCTAAATATGGTTTTTAAGCAATTTGTCCATGAGCCCAAGCAGGCCAAGTGTTGTAACCATTCTCTGATACTAATTTGTAACACACCCACGGAGGGGCATAACAATTATGTTCTTCTTAAGAAAATCAATACCCTCATTCGGGGTATTTATTTTCCCTTCTTCTCTTCCAGATATTTCCAGCCACAGTCTCCATGCTCCAAACTGAGCTCAGAGCTGGAAGATATCCTCTCCCAAGTTCTTCGGGTTCTCCCATCCCTCTATACTCTCATATAACCACAGGCTATGACTAGACACCAAGACAACCATCACGCGAATCCTCCGGAGTGGCAAACCTTAGAAGTTTGCGATCCGACGCCGCGTGCCCTCAATAGTTTTGACAGTCCTGATTCACTTCGGGACTTTGACGTTCGGGAGTTTCAAACATTCCCACGCCTTTTTCCTCTAAAGTACTCTGTACCCGGAGTTACAGATCGAGCACCATGCGTCCCTTTGCATTCGATGACCATGAATCACTTCGGATCTTCGGGCTTCGGGAGTCTAAAACTCCCCACACTCGCTTTCTCCCAGAGTGCTTTCACCCGAAATCGATGATCTGTCGATGCGTGTCTTCCACAAATCGACGACTGCAAATCACTTCAGGTCTTCGGGCTTCGGGAGTTTCAACCTCTCCACACTTGCTGTCTCCCGAAGTACTTTCACCCGAAGTCGACGATTGGTCGACGCGTGTCCCCCACAGATCAAAGACTACAAATCACTTCATCTTTTCGGGCTTCGAGAGTCTCAACCCCTCTACACTTTCTTTCTCCCAGAGTGCTTTCACTCGAAGTTGACGATCTTTCAACGCGTGTCTCCCACAGATCGACGGCACAAACAAACTCCATTACTCCGCGGATTTCCAAAGGAACTCACGTCTATCCGCCTAGCAAATTTTCTAGATATGACGATCATGATTCGCCCAATACCAATTTGTCCATTGATCAACAATTCACGATGATTGTGGGGCCCCATCGTGCTCATTCTTTATCAGAGAGCTCAATCCCCACAATTTGAAAAGTACTCACCTAACTCAGTCTAATTGTGGTCGTTAATTCCCCACCCCAACGAGATCAACGACATTGGTGAATTTCGGGCCGCGAACTAGCACGTCTGCTAATTTCACTTTCGTGCTCCGCAATAATTCCCCACCTTCTATCTTCGTTCACATATTGATGGTTTACATCGATTGCGGGGCCCAATCTTCAAAATCTAGGAAGTGCTTGCTCGACTCTGTCTAATCAAGGTCGTTGATCTTCCATCACCAACGAGATCAATGACACTGATGAATTGCGGACCGAGAACTAGCACGTCCACTAATTTCACCTTTGCACTCCACAATGATTCCCAACCATCGATCTAATTGAGCGGCTGACGTTTGATTCGTTAATTCTAGTGGGTCTTCGAGTTAATCTGACGACTGTGATGGGTTTTCTTTCCGATGAACGGTTCGCATCCATTTCCTCTGTCAGGTTTCTGATTCATCTATGGCTTGTGTTACTCAAGGATTTCGGGTAGATTTGACTAACGTGAAGTTTGGCATTACAGGCGTCGAACTCCCGAAACTCCGAAACCATTATGATCTAGCTCCTTTCGGGCTTAGCGCAGGGTTCCTAGACCCAGGTCACATGGACCTTTAGATGACTCTTGAGCTATGAGATCTACTCTTAGCCAGGTTTTAACCAAGGCCATGGGTGCAAGCTGAAGGTCTCTCATGCTACTGGTTTGAAGGAAACACCTTCCTAATTCGCATAATCTTAAATTCTGAAACAGGGCGGTGTAAACTCGTGAGGTTACCGAGACGGTAGCAGTGCCAAGAGGCTTGCTCTGATTTCAGAGTTGTGAGGTAGCTCCATGGGGAAAACACCTTTGAGAGTTAAACTGGAGCATGCAGGAAAAGAAGAAGCATAAGTTCTCAAGGAAGCTAACATATATACATAATTTAACCATTTCAATGCAGAAAATATTTATAGAGATGTAAATACATGCATGCGACCATTAATTCTCAATTCAACGCATAGAGTATGAAAACACTTATCAGAAACAGATAACGTGAGGTGACTGCTGGGCATGGTGCCCGTTTCCACCCAACCATAGGCTCAGTCACTCATAACGGATTTAAAACTAGCCACCCCCGAGCTAGACCACGATGCTTTTTGAGATGTAATCTCTTCCTCTGGCTCATAAATAGATAGGGACGAAGGTTACTCTCCTTCTCCCGTCTCATTCTTTATTTCCCACGATTAGAACACACTCTTTTCACAGTTCTTCCTCGAATCCCTAAAGCTTCTGCTCTTGTCTCTGCACACTGGCAAATATCCCCCCACGCTTTCCTTTCTTGCCTTTTCCAGCAAGATTGTGTGTGGCCCGAATTCCCAGTCTGTGGTCAGGTCTGGAAGCCTTATGGATGGGCAATCTACCCCATCCCCTCATTAACTCTTGAGGAGGTCTTCCCACCTACCATCCTGACTGTAATTCATTCCTAGGT
>JASDQU010189436.1:8453-20436 GCA_032191745.1 Picea mariana | reverse complement strand
TCAACTAAACATTGTTTAGTGACATTTACCTGATGTCCTTTTTGTAGCCACAAAACTCTGTATGGGCTTGTATGTTCAATAGTCTCCAGCTCCAGATTTTCTACCATCTTTGTAGAAACGAGATTATCTATGCTACCACTGTCCAAAATGACCTTGCATACTCTGTCTTTGGTCTTGCAAGTAGTCTGAAAAAGTCTGTTCCTTTGGATTGGGTTCTCTGCCTCCTTCTTTGGTGTTAAGAGAACTTTCCTCATCATCAAGGATCTTCCGCCCTCAGCATCTTCTGCCTCAACATTCCATCCTCGTGCTTCGGCAATGCGAGTCTCACCACCTTCTTTCTTTCTATCTGGACACTCATAAGATTTATGTCCATTTTTCCCATAGACAAAGCATTTCACTTCACCTCCTCGGCCTCTTCCTCTTCCTCTAGCTCTAGGAAAAGTGTTTCTATCAGCATACTTCCATCTCTGTGAGCTTCCTCCTCTCTATGGCTGAGTTTGAGGTTTCTTCCCGTCTTCTTGAGGTTTCTGAGCTCTGTCTTGGGAAATTGTCTTGCCTCTAGCTTGACTTCTATCTCAGCCTCTTTGACCTTGCTTTCATCTCAACTTTTCTTCAGCGTTCAGGGCCATCTGATAAGCATCCTCCAAATTTCGAATGATCATCATGCTCATCTCATCTTGAATGTCATATTGTGGACCATTCATGTATTTGGCCACCTTTTCATCATCGCTTTCCCGATGACCTGCTCTAAAGTTTATCTTATAGAACTCCTCAGTGTATTCTTTCACTGACATCAGCTTCTGTCTCAAATTTTGCATTCTCTAAAACAAAGTGATTTGATAATCCTTGGGAATGAATTTGGATTTCATCTTTGCAACCATTCTATCCCAACTTTTGATTTTATGCTTGCCTTTGCAGTGTCTGTCGGCCTGCAGTTCATCCCACCATAATGCTGCATGCCCTTTAAGTCTTGTGACAACATGTTTAACCTTCTTATCTTCCTCGACATCCTCATAGTCGAAATATTTATCCAGAGCTCTAATCCAGTCTAGAAGCTCTTCAACATCCAGGTTCCCTTCATACATGGGAATCTCCATCTTTGCTCTGGCACCTATCCTTGCAACAACCCTGAATAGGCGTTCATCTGCTGCATCTTTGACTGCAACTTCTTATCCTTCGTTTCCATCTTCATTTTCACTTTCAGCCTTACTGATATCCCCAGCATTGACTGTGCACCTCTGTGCTGTCTCCATGGCATCAAGCTTAGCACATACTTCACACATTTCCATCTCCACTGTTGGATTAGGCATTGGTCTATCTCTTCTTCTCGGTGGCATGGCTGAGAAATATTCTTCTTTTATCTGCTACAGAAAACAAAGAAATTGTTCTGCGCTCTGATACCAAACTTGATGTAGACCCCCAAACCCTCAGCTCCAAGGTCCGAGCAGGATCATTCTAATCTTCCCTTAAGTCTAATTGAATTTTTGATTTCCCCTCAAGGAAGATCTCATACACTCACGGTGTATCCACAGGTCCTTATGGATTGAGCCTGCATGAAAAAACACCAGACGTCAACCCGAATCTCCTTGATCACAATAGCGTCGTTCCCTTTACTAAACTGTGGCTTCGGGTTTCACGATCCCTATTGTCGAGGGTTCCTATCTCTACAACCTCCGAAACCCGAATTTCCAAACTCCGATGCACTCAGCAAAGATTGTATTCCCAACGGGCTTCTCACCTCATCGGGGTTTCGGACTTCGCGACTTAGTGAATCTAGATGCAAGGCTCCCAGTTCTTCGACCTCCAAACCCCGAAACGGTCAACAAGGTTTGACTCCACCTGGAAACAAGTATGCCACGTGTCACTCTTCCCGGCTTTTAGGACTTTCACTCCCAAAGCGCTGCCTTCTCTGTCTCCCGACACCCGAAGTGCCGAAATCCTGAAACTCCACGCCAATTCTTATTGCAACTCGTGACTTTGGGATTTTCATTTCACTGCGCTCAACTCCTTGTCGTTAGGGTCCTTGAAATGCCGAAATGATCTGACGGCTTGTGCGAAGCACCATCAATGGTCCACGTTGATTTTGGATCCTAGAGTGATAAGATCGCCCGCTTATAACCACCCTGCAACTTCCTTGGATCCTACGGTCCTCGTGATTTTGTGAATTCCCCACAGAGAATTTCGACTGCTCATTGCTCCTTGATAACTCCTGCGAAATAAACCAAGGTTCTCCTACTGGAACTTAACTTCTGATGGATGACTTCGACCCTTGTCTCCCTCTGAAGTAGTTCGACCTTGTCCTCCTTTGAATAATTCGACGACGTTAACCCTCCTGAGCTTTCTCTGGTAAATTCAAGCCTCGAAAAAGGGCCTCTGCTCTCACTCCTTGCGACAGACCTTCAAATACTTCTGCACATTTTAACTCTCGACTCTGTGCACCTTCTACATCAATAGTCTTTCTCTCTTCCACCTTAGTTAATAACTCCTAAGGACTCAGCTAGCCTGCGCATGCCTTTCACGGCTTCTGTGCTTCACTTGTACTTATGTTGGAATGAGAACAACGGTATCCCTCCTGAGCTTCCAAAGATAAACTCTGAACCTTCGTCAACGCACTCCTTGCGGACGTTTCACTGCACTCCTTGCAGGAAATTCTCTCTCAGGAAGAGAAATAATCAAAACTCATTCTCTTTCTCTCTCAGACTTCAAACATTCAACATGAAATCATCCATCCAACACAGAATAACAACAAAGGCATAAACAGAGAGAATACAACTGTAAGCATACCATTCCCCATGTGTAAACAAAAAACATCATAACACCATGAATTCTGATTCAAAGCTTCATATATTAATTCAAATCTCCTGTACATGGACTCCTTCTCTACAACTCTCTGCTACAACTCTTTCTTATTCTCTATGCTAATGTGTTAATGATACAATGATACAAGAATGAGGGTGTCTATATCCGTTTTCCCTCCTATGCTCTAAAACTATCTAATCTATTAATTCAAACCTACCTGCTTTCATTAACTATGCATAAATGTCTCTACTCTCTACAGATGAGAGCGAATCCCTCATGATCTGTTTTACAATATGCAAGTATAAATGCGAGTACATTCCTCTTAACTATTACATTAATATCTACCCCTTTTAATCTTGCAAAATGTTTTCAAAACGTGAAAAATACGTTTTGCGCTTTCCAACTGTCTCTTGCTTTCACGCTCGCTTGACTGCTTACGATGCTCCTGCATCAATTTCCGTGGGGAAAATCCCTGTACCTATGGTTTTCTTTACAACCCCAACATTCCATAGGCGATGGCCTTGACATTTGCCCACCCACTTCAACCTTCTTGGGCTCTCTAAGAGATGGTTGTCCTTGAGGACTATTTCTAAAAAAGGGTGGTTTATTTCCCTTCTACCTATGTTCTTTCTTGAACTTTTTCTGGTCATCCTAAGCCTTCCGAAAGGTAGGATTTTCTCTTTGTTGTTCAAATAAGCACTTTTCTCTTCTTATCGTTTCTTCCATAGTCTTTGGGTCATCATATTGAATCTTATCCCCAATAGGATACGGTAATCCACTCAGGTACCTCTGAATCTTGACAGACTCATCTTTGATGAACGGAACATACTTCAGTAATTCAAAAAACTTTGGTTCATACTCATCAATGGTCTAGTTGTCCAGCTTGAGTTCAAAGAACTCTTTCATCTTTTTGTCATAATATCTTTTAGTTAAGTATTTCCTCTCGAAATACCTCTTGAATTCTTTCCAGGTGATGTCCCTTTCCCTGATGTGCTGCACCTGCACAAGTTGATCCCACCACCTGGATACCTTTCCCTTCAATTGATACATGGCAATCCCACCCTCTGCATGAGAGGAATAATTCCACAGTTGAAAGTATTTCCTCATACCAAGCAACCAAGTTTCAACATCTTCCTCCTTCTTATGTTCTCCATCGAACGTTGGAGGCTTGATCTTGTTCATTTCCCCTTTCAATTCATCCATCCCATATCTCCTGTGCTTTTTGGTAGGAGATGGGCTTGAACTACTGTGTTCTTCCCTAATGGAATGCTTTGGAGAGAGATGACGATGTATGCTGACACTCCTTGATCTTGTTTTCCTCTCAGGGGTCCTGCGATTCTCTTTCTTGCTTGAGTCACTCTCCTTTTCCAATTTCTTTTCTATTCTTTCCAGACTCTTCAACATCCTTAAGTTGAATTCACCCTGCATATCCCTGACTTTCATGAGCGTTTGACTATTAGCTCGACGATCCTAGGCATCTTTCTGCAATCTTTCAATGATTTTCATCATATGTCCTTCCTTATCCATGTCTTTTCCTTGCCCATTAGAGTTTGATCCTTCGACTCCCAAGTTGACATTCCTTCCTTCTCTTTCATTCTCTGAATTGGAGGCAATCCACACCTCTTCCATTCTCTTCTCTCAACGACAACCCTATTCGGTTCTCGCACTTGCTAAGCTTCTGCAAACACACGTGCAGACAACAGGGATTTGTCAGGTCGTCATTCTTAGCAAATTCCACACATTCAAAACCATTCTGATTTAAGAAAATGCTTCGACTTCACAAATTTTTCGAGTTCTGCTCGACTCTGTAAATTTCAGGTGATAGATCCCTCTTTCTTAGCCCCTACCCTCATAACCAAAGGTTGTGACCAAATGCTAGACTACTAGGTGCTACTCGGGATTTTGACCTTCGAAGAGTTTAAGGTACACACATCTATCTCCCAGAGTTTTGACTTATTGAATTCACGTAAATCGGGTGGATCGACGGTCCATGTTTACCCAACATCCAACGGTTAAAAATCTGCTACGGTTCTTCCGTATTCAAGGATTTCGAGACTTTGGGACTTTGGGTTTCGGGGTTTTGGTAATCGGGATTTCGAAATGCAGTGACCCAAACCACTGGTCACTCCATTCCTCGAACTCCGATACACGAGTTCTTGTACGAGATCCAACGATCCTCGATGATTTGGATCCAATGGTCCATATTATTTCGGAGTTTCGTGAATCAGGAGTTCACGATGCAGTAACTCCAAATCTCTTGTCACTTCAATCCCTGAATTCCGATATGGGAATTCATGTATGAGATCAACGACTGTGAGCCTCCCCTGATCCGATGGTCTAGATATCTCCTAAGTTTACACCTGTCAAATCTCTTCAGCCCTAACTTCCTTGCTAGTTGGCTGGATACGACGGATCACAGGATTTCGGCACTTCTTCCTGGAAGTGCTCCACCGTCCGATTCTACCCTTGTTAATCTCTTTCACGATTTGGGACTTGGAGTGACCAAGAATTTGGCCTGCACTCCAAGTTCACGAACCCTGAATTCATGAAATGATCCAACGGATCAAACCAACCACAATCAACGACCCATGTTTATTCGGGATCCTAGGGTGGTGAGTTTCTCCATCCACTAACCACCTTGCAACTTCTGGCTATCTTATGGTCCTCACGATTTCGCGACTTCTCCACAGAGAATTTTGACCGTCCAACTTTGCTTCTCAAGGACTTATGGCCAACGACTTGGTACCCTCCTTTTGAACTATCATCTACTTGATCCAATGATCCTGATTTCCCACAATCTGACGACTCAGATCTCATCGACATTTCGCGTATCGGGATTTCGTGTGTCATGAGGTCGAAATATTTTCCACCTTCGTCCTCCCTATTCCCAAAATGTCGATTTCTTCCTGGACAATTAATGGTCCAGATCTCTCTTAGATTGACGGTTGTGATCCAATCGTGAATTCACATTTCATGATTTCTCACGAACTCACCCTTAGATCATTTCAAGTCACGAATCAACGAAAGGCTGATCACTATCCATGTGTCCTTTCTGATGGACAGTCTTGACGAATTCAGGATTTCACGTATCACGATTTCCACACTCCTGTGAAATTCCAAAGGGTTTTAAACCTTGTGCACGTTCTCCAGATTTGACGGTTGTGAGGGTTCTCCTTTCCTCCCGAATAGATTCTATGGCTCCAACACTTATGGTGTGGAGTTCTCTCTCTCCTTGTGGCCATATACCACACTAGATGTAGTTTTATAATACCGCTACACCTCCTGAGCTTTGTAACACGGTCAAATAGTCCGTTGACACTCAGAAACATTCTGAGGTCTGAAATTAGTCCTCCAGACACAATTTCTTCTCAAAACCTTGGTCCAAAGGCCACTTATCTGGCCCATCCATGCTCAGCGTTGAAACTAGGCTCTGATACCATACTGTAACATTCCCAACCATCAATCCCATGGTCGGGCCAACATTACTACGTGGAAAAAACACTACTGTAACATATTATGCATTCTTATGAAATACAATTGCTTAATTACAGTTAAACATAGCGTAAGCACATTACTACCGTTAGCATACATAATCCATGGCATTAACAATAATTCAGGAATACAGTGGAATACATGTAAACATTGCTAGAATCACAGGCATGCATATTTAATTGAAATTATACGCATGTATATACTTATCTTTTAGACTGGATGTAATTCACCAATTGCGTGTAGACCTCCCATGAACCTCCCAGCCTTAGACCACACTGCTCATCACTCTCAGTAGTAGGTCACCCCCGAGCTGGGACTAAGCTCCACAGGGCAGGGATTCCTACGCTAGGCATGGAATACAGGAAGACACATAGTCACAAGAGAAGGATACTCTCCCAGAAGCCACTTATGCCCAGTACCCATAGACTGTCATTCCCCACATGTCTGTCCCACCCCAGAAGTATACACCTTCACTGTCACCAAGACAGTCCATCAGCTGCTAACCTCCCTTCCCTTGGGATTCAACAACATACCAGACCGGAAGTCTCCGAGCTCTGTGGCAGCTACAGGACTCCTTCTAGAAGTTCTCACTTCCTCCACGCACTCTCTCACCTGGAGAGAGTCGCTCACAGATTGGGTAACTTGCCTCTTCAACAAAAATCACCTCCCTCACACTGGCTAGCAAGCCACACGTTGTTCATCACTATGTGGCCACAACAGTCAATTGGGAAAATGGGTATGGACACCTGAAACGGAAACGATCAATGCTAAAGCATAGCGCAGCTCTGCGATTATAGGATGCATTGAGCTTTCCAACAAACAACATAGGATGCATGGGTCAACAATTATGGGACATTCGATTCTCCCAACCAACAATAAGGAACAGGCTCACCGCTCTAGTTTCAGCAATGCGTAAGGTGTACAGAGGTTCAATCACAAAGGTCAAACGCTTACAGACGAAGGATGGAGGAATTGGAAGGTTGAACCTCGGATTCAGGTGATGGTTGGAGGAATGCCCACCCAACTCCTATGCAACAGTCGACTGAATAGAAAAGTAACCCCCAACATGGCTCATTTCCTGGGTTAAATCGCATGTGCCTGGGTCGACAAATGTCACCCATGAAGCTGCATGCATCCCTCCCTAGGAATTTAGGACAAAACATAGATTTCCCATGGCTTTTGGGATAATATTAAAATATTATGCCCAAGGACTTAAACCCCTAGGCTCCACACTTAGCCTCTCTTTCCAAACTTCTAGCCCCCAATCCCTTACCTAGGTTTTGTGGAAGCTTAGTCCCCCATCNCACACAAAGATGTTTTGTATTAATACTGTGCATAATTACATGTACAAAAATCAGGCTCCTGGCCTTCAACACTTAGGCTCCCTGGCCTAATAACACATAAGCCCACTAGTTTATATAACTTGGCTCACCAGCCTTATAAACTTGAATTATAGTTCATAAACAAGCTTTATACTTCATAGACATGATTTACAATAGGGCTCGACCTTGGGGACATTACATAACAGAAAGGAAGATAAAGACAATGAGATCAAACAATGGAGGAGAATTCACCTCAAATGAATTCTTGGATTTCTGCAAAGAAGTTGGGATTAAGAGGGAGCTATCTACTCCCTATAATCCAATGAAATGGAGTGGCAGAGAGAAATAATCAGACGATTATGGAAGCAGTGAAGTCCAGGATCTATGATCAATATTTACTTATGTATCTATGGGTAGAAGCTGCGATGAAAACTATGTATGTATAGAACATAAGTCCCCATCGATTTCTTGAAAACAAGACACCAGAGGAAATGTTTTCAGGAGATAAGCTAGAGGTTAACCACTTGAGGATATTTTCCTATCCTATATATGTGCATATCCCCAAGGAAAAGAGAACAAATTTGGACCCATATGGAAATAAAGGTACATTTGTTAGGTACAATGACACATCGAAGGCCTACATAGTATACATTCCTGATCACCGAAAGATATATATTAGCAAGGATGTCACCTTCGATGAGGATGTATCTTTTCACAAGTCAAAGTAGGGTGATGTAGAGGAATCTCATGATGAAGAGAATGGAGTTCCTAGAGCCGCAGAGACAAGAGAAGTGGAAGCAGAGGAATCTAGTCCTGAGGATCAAGATATTTCCAAACCATAGAGGCCTCTGGAGAAGCCTACACAAAAGAGAATACCAACTTGAGAACAAGAGGCCATCAAAGATGCAGATAGATATGGTACCCATGATGGATCATATAGGAAATTCAAGAAACCAAAACTGTATCCTGGCTATGTGGCATTATTGTGTGATATCATTGATGTAGAGGCTACCAACTATGAAGAAGTTGCAGGAAAGAAAGAATGGAAGGATTCCATGGTCAAGGAATACTGATCAATAATGAAGAATGATGTTTGGGATGTGGTTCCCAGACCCAAGGAAAAATAAGTTGTGAGCTCCAAGTGGATATTCAAGACGAAGCATGCTGCATATGGAAGCATTGAGAAATACAAGGCTAGATTTGTAGCACGAGGATTTTCTCAGAAGGAAGGAATTGTCTATGAGGAGACTTTTGCTTCTGTGGCAAGATATACTTCAATAAGGGATGTTCTTTCAATAGCTACTATGATGAAATGGAAGGTTCATCAGATCGACATGAAGACAACATTTTTGAATGGGGTAATAGAGGAAGAGGTTTATGTGGAACAACCACAAGGATTCGAGACACATGACATGGAGATGCATGTGTGCAGGTTTAAGAATGTATTATATGGATTGAAGCAGGAACCAAGAGCATGGTATGGTCGGATTGATGGTTTTCTTATGAGCTTGGGATTTACCAAGAGTAGTGTAGATCCTAAGCTTTACTTCAAGGTTTAGGATGATGGACCAATGATATTACTACTATATGTGGATGACTTGTTATTGACAGGAGTGGAGAAGCTCATCATTGAGTGTAAGAGAAAACTTGCTCCGGAGTTTGAAATGAAATACCTAGGTTTGATGCACTACTTTTTGGGTTTAGAGGTATGATAGAGAAAGAATGAGATCTTCCTAAATTAGGGAAAATATGTTGTGGAGACCCTGAAGAGGTTTAGGATGTTGAACTATAAACCGACGGCCACACCAATGACATCAAATATGAAGTTGTTGGATGATATGGATTCAGAGGTTGTGGATGCTACATTATATAGGCAGACGATTGGATCATTGATGTATTTGAAAAATACACAACCATATACATGTTTTTATATGAAAACCCTGAGTTAGTACATGGTTGACCCCAAATGTGTTCAAATGATTGTAGTAAAACAAGTGATGATGTACTTTAAAGGTACAATGGATTATGGGCTCAAGTATGTTGCAGATAGTGAGATTAGTCTACTTGGATATTCAGATTCAGATTGGGTCGACAGTGTTGCAAACTGGAAAGTACATTAGGATGTTGCTTCACTTTGGGATCTAGTATGATTTCATGGATCAGTAAGAAGCAGTCATGTGTAGCACTCAATACGGTTGAGGAAGAGTATGTGGCATCATGTGCAACAAGTTACGAAGCAGTGTGGTGTTGGCACAGGGGTAGACCCGGGGTTCAACTCCAAGAGTGCACAAACAAGCCCTAACTACTGGCCCTTTTGGAAACACCTGCGAAGCAGATGCAGTCTGACCCAAAGCAACTATGGGGGGGGTTGCAGGACAGAGATATCTACAACCAAGGGGATATCAAGTGGATCCAATACAATCTCAATAAAACATTTATATATCAATTACCAGTTCAGATATACTTCGCAGAACTATCTATCAAACCTAACACAGTAATGTAATAATGGTATACCAAATGACAAAGAACAGAGAATCAATCACACACAACACAAAATATACGTGGTTCACCCTCTCTCTAGGGATACTTCCACAAAACTATGCTTTATAATATATTACGATGAAGCATACAGTTCTTGTCTGTGCTCTCAGCTAGTAGATATTCTTCCTCCTTTTCTCTATCTCTTCCCTTCCTGCGCACCCAGCTGTAGGACTGATCTTCGCACCCAGCTGAAGATCTTACAATACCAGAAGGATCTTGCACTTAGCACTTCTCTCTCTCACACAATAATCGCTCATACCAATAACAAAACTAGAACGAACCCTCTTCCATCATCTAGGTTTTTATTTATACATTACAATCACTCACCGACAGCCTTATGCCGAAACCTAGGTGTCAAAACTCTAGATACCAAAACCCTAGGTGTCTAAAACCCTAGGTCAACTTGACCCATGTTTTTAGGGCTTCTCCAGCCTATCTTTCCTTCTTTCTCACGTGGTGCTCCAAAGCATCCAACGATGGATTTTTCCTCTTGCTCAGCTGTCCATGATCCATCTTTCTTGCTGATATTTCATCCTCGATCTCCTCATCCAACGACTTGCTTCCTTTTACTTCGCTCCATCTTTTATGCTCTTTTTCTCACTTCGACCCAGTAACAGTCACTGTGTCTTTCGCTCAGTTCACATTTTGTCTTTTCTGCCTTAGCCTTCACTTACTTCCATCACCAAAGGCCAATAGGCCCCCAACACTCACCTGTGACTCATCCCGAGGCACTCCCGATCTGTTCTTTCTGTTTTACTTCGACTTCAGACTGCGCAGTGCAGCCTTTGCTTTCTTCTCTATGTCTCCTCTCCTTCCTTGTAAATACTGCCTTTTGTGTGTTTGATACCCAGTTTCAAATGCACTTGGTACCTAGACCCTTAGCCTCATGCTTTATCGAGAGCTGCGAGGCAACTGGTTGTCATAATACAATTTCAGCCGACTCCCGTTCACCAAACCTTCCTTCCATTCTACATTCAAAGTCTTCAACTACACAACTCCTCCTTCTGTAACATAGGCAACCTCATAAGGCCCAAGCTAATGCGTTCTGAACTTCCTAGGATGTTTGATGAACTTACTGTCATATACCAGTACTATATCTCCTTGTTTAAATGTCTTCTTCTGGATGTGTCTGTCGTGGTAGGCCTTCTCTCTTTCCTTCTGTACCTGCTGATGGAATCCTGCAATAAATATGTCTTATTGTAGTTCGACCAACTGTGAAAGACTTTCTCGAATAGTGCTAGTGTCATCCATATCTGTAAAGGCATCAATTCTTAAACTTGGTACCAAATATTCCATTGGGACAACGACTTCAAGACCATGCACCAATTTAAATGGGGTTTGCATTGTTAGCTTCTTGCAAGTGGTTCTATAGGCCCATAATACTACTGGTACTCTTAAATCCCATTCATCTCTATTATCACTGCAAATCTTCATTAACATTGTCTCCAGGATTTTGTTGAATGCTTCAACTATCCCATTTGCTTGTGGATGGTAAGGTGTGCTCTTTTGATGATGAACTGTAAATTCATCGATCAAGGATTCAATAGTTTTATTTATGAAATGTGTGCCTTAATCACTCATAAGTATCTTTGGGAATCCAAACCTGGTTATGATGTCATCAAATATGAAGTGCGCAGCTGTAGTTGCACTACAATCCTTAACTTCTCTTGCTTCAGCCCATCTGGTCAAGTATTCTGTCACAGTAATGATGTACCTTGCTCCTGTGCACTTCCCTGGTGGGTTTATAGGTCCCATGAAGTCAATGGCCCATTTCTCAAATGCTTATAGAGTCAGTTGTGGTGCTAATGGAATTTCATCTCTTCTGGACA
>JASDQU010189432.1:13353-31054 GCA_032191745.1 Picea mariana | reverse complement strand
TTTAATGGTTATAAAAATAGTACAGGAGTATACCGAACTACCTGGTAAAGCCAGTATTGTGTTATGAAGAGCAAAAGAAACAATTGTTTAGTGTTTATGTGATGATGAGTCTTGAAAGTGTTTAATGGCTATAAAAATAGTACAGGAGTATACCGAACTACCTGGTAAAGCCAGTGATTTTAATTTGTTCTATTTGTCAATAAGATGGCAGTTCATATTCCATGGAAGCTCAACATTTCTATTTTCATTCATATATATGTTTATCTTCAAAGTTGTTTTGTAGATATATGTCCAATATGACAAAAGAGCAAAGCTGCAAAACTTTATTCCTGTTCTGTAGCATCTTTTTTATATTATATAACATGATAGAAGAGTCTATATGGGGATGACTCAATGGGCACTGGTTATGAAATTTATTCATTATATTAAATGTATATATGTAGGTTTCATTTCTCACTCTTTCCCCTTCCCATCTTCAAGGTATGTCATCATATCTCAATTACACATAGAGAAAGAACACATACATATATGATTTGTTACTTTCCTTTAGGGTAACAAATCTGAGTTTAGAAACCTAAATTAAAAATTGCAACCCTGAATCAAAAGAACTGAAGAGTTTGTAATGTTTTCTGATCCCAAAATGTTATTGAAAAATTCATCTCCACGAGAATAGGTGGATAGAAATCTCCAAAGTCTTTCATATTGACGTGCCACGCTATGCAAACACATCACCTTAAGTTGTTGCTTGAAGTAATATAACAACACCTTCATAAAAATGACAAGTCTTCCAATTGCTTTAGACTGGTTAATTGGCTTGGTATTGATCCATTAAATGAGTTGAAACCCAAGTCCAATGAGTACAAAATATGACATTTACCAAGTTCTGGAGGCAATAGGCCCATCAATTTGTTGGAAGAGAGATTGAGTTACCGAATATAGGAGAGTTTCCCCAGTTATGGATGAATGGTGTCGCTCAGTCTATTAATGGACAGGTCAATGGAGCTCAAATTTTTTCTCTTCCCTAAGCTTGAGGCTATTTCACCTTGCAGATTATACTCCTTCATATCTAGATATTCCATATGAAGATTCGATCCCATAAATTGGACGGGGATAACACCAGTCAAACCATTGTGGTTGAGTCTCAATTGCCTCAAGCTCCGACAGTTCCAAATATCCATAGGAATTCCCCATTCGAATAAATTGTTCCCCATCAACAAAAGCTCCAACTCGCCAAAAGAGCAAATTGTCGAAGGTATTATTCCAATGAGGTGGGTTCCCAGTTACATCAAATCCAGTGAGATTGTTTCTAGCACCAAATTCCGGTGAAATTGGACCAGAAAGTTGGTTGTCAAAGATGAAAAAGTATTTCATATGTCTCATATTGCAAATATCAGAACGTATTTCTCACGTGAGACTTTTTTTCGTAAAGATAAAGCTTCTCTAGATGACTCCCTCATCTAAAGCAAGAATGGGGCCTTAGGGAATTTTCAGACAAAAACAAGGTCTATAATTTTTGCAAACCACCGAGCTCTAGAGGAATGAATCTCTCAATCTTATTTTTGTGTAACCTCAAATCTGTCAACTGCCTGCATCTATGGAGTTCTGAAGGGATGTTTATTTTATTGTTTTTTTAATTTTAATATTTTTTTCTATCTGGGTCTTAATCAATCCATATCACATAGAAATATTTGTAAATAAAAATGGATTTAAATCTACATACAAAGGATATGAATCTATTTATATTCATAATTAATTACTATAATTCATGTCCAAGACTATTTAGAATTTACATAATGCTCAATGCTAGTAGCTAGACAATGAATTCGAATTCAAATAAAGTACAAAGAGTTGTTGCAATGATACAAAGAAGAGGGTATGCATCCCACGAGTTGATTTTGTTGAAATGAAAATATTGAAATACTACTACAATTGCCCAACTCCCGTGTTATTTCCCCACTAAAACGATTATCCGACGGTTCAATTTCGGTAAGACTGTTGTAAGACTGTTGTAGTTATCGACAAGCTCTTTGGGTATGTGGCTTTCAAGCATATTGTTGGTAAGGTAGAGAGGTATGCCAAACTCTATAAATTGTCCGAGTTTTCTAGAATTTCTCCATGCAGTGGATTGTGATAAAGATAAAGCTTTGCGAGGTGACAACATTTAGTTATGGAAGAGTGTATTTTTCATGATAACTTATTTTCTACGAACCATAAGGTTGAGAGAGTTGTGAGATTTCCAACGTTTGATGTAATTTCTCCAGTCAAGTAGTTTTGCTTCAAGTAAATCTCCTTCAAGAATAGAAACCCATTAAAAAATGGAAGGGATGGTTTCTGTCAGGGACAAGTTAGAATAAAGCCACAATTCATGTAAAATAAAAAGGAACTAGATAACTAATTTTATAATGAAATAAGATATTGGACAATTCTTAAAACTGGGTGAGATGAAAGAATTTATCATCATTGTAATATTAAAGAGAATGAGATGGAAGGTGATTTTTTTTCTTTTTCTTTTTCTTTCAAATATATTTTCTATACACACATTAAATAATTTAATTTCAAAATATTTATAACAATTATTTTTTATCATTTTTCTTAAAATTAATTGAAAAAATAATTAATTTAAATGAAAAATAATTATTATCATATTAATATTAAACTGTGATATGAATTATAAATTAACTAAATTAAATTATAAAAAGATTGAAATTATAAAATAATATATAAACGATTTGAAATACTTAATAATGTTTCTCATAATATATTTTAAATAGTTATTTCATGAAATATTTTAATAATGGTACATCACATGGAAAGAAGTTATATTATGATGTATTTTTAATAAGTTATATTATGTTGTATTATTTTAGTATTAAACTTTTGAAAAGTATATCATTTTTTTTTAAGTTATTTAAAAATAAAAAATATAATAGGATTAAAAAATAAATAATACAATGGGATTTGTATAATATAAAATAATTCAAACTCACTACATAGAGGATATAAACATAGTTATAACATGGAAGACATAAATATGGTTACTTTGACATGGAATTTAATTAATAGGTTGTTTTCTTCCTGTGATTTGCTATGTGATATATTATCTTTTTTGTGTTGTTGTAATAAGAACTATTATAGTTGTAATTGATTCATAATAGAAACTGGTTAAGTAAAGCATGTACGATGTGATATATTCTCTTTTTTGTCTTGGTGTAATAAGAATTTTTAATTGATCCATAATGGAAACTAGGTAAGTAAGTATCGAAGCCAGGTAAGTAAGTGAAGCATGTAGTATTTTTAGGCTGGGTATTTTTATTTAGGTTGGGTATTTTTATTATCCAAGAGGCATGGAAAAAATTAATAGTTGATTTTGATCCATGTTTGTTGGATTCTTTATTTCGATTACATATTTATGATATTCAACGAGAATGGATTGCAGATTTAGGATATTCAATAGATGTGTAGTATTTTTTTGTCAATGAATAGTTTAGACAAATGATGCAGGTGTGCTAATCAAGTGATTGATTCTGATTCCAAATCACTTTTTTATTTGTTTCTTATTCTCTGACCATTAATGATCAGTCCAATGAGTTTGATTAATTTCAGTAGCTTCTTGAAGTACCATTTAAGGTATGATGATGCATAAACAATTTTCTCTCTTACCTTGAGGGGATCCTTCTTTACAAGTCAATTTTGGCTATAGCATTTTGGGTTCTAGGTTTACTGTTAAAGATTGAAATTCATTTTCCTTGTGAGAGTCTCCTTTCTTTACAACTACGCACAAGTGGTTCCTATTATTTTATTTTTTTAATCGACGAAGCTTAAGGCTCAAGCATAACTCCATGTTAATTATACACCCATGTTCTCACTAGTAGGTCTAGACTCATCACCAATTCCTTCCAAAGTTTTAATCATCACAGGCTATTTGCTTGCTATTTTACTGTTTAAGATTGAAACTCATTTTCCTTGTAAGAGTCTCCTGTCTTTACAACCACGCACAAGTGGTTCTTATTATTTTTTGTTTTGAGCCGTTGAAGCTCAGGGCTCAAGCATAAATCCATTTTAATTATGCACCCATGTTATCACGATTAGGTCCAGACTCAACACCAAACCCTTTCGAAGTTTTAATCATCACACGCTATTTGCTTGCTATTTTTCTCATATGGCACTCCTGGTTTTTGAAGTTGTGATCATTGGAGGCTATGTACTTGTTGTTTCTCTCATATGGCACTCTCGGTAACATAGGACACTCCACAAATTGCCCTTCTCAATAGGATACAATAAAGTCACTTGAAATAGGGTTGGAGAGTAAATGGTAAAATCCCATCAATATGCTTTTGCTTTGCCTAAAACTTTGTTACCAGAAATAGTATAGAAGGTTCTTCTTTCTTTGATAAATGATCAGTAACTGAAATGGGATAGAAGTGTCATTTCTTGATCATTTCTCATGATGATATCTGAAAAACATTAGCCACAATTAAATAAAAATGAAAACAAAAGAAAACAAAAAGAACACCTAAACGTTTCTATGTGAATGTATATTGATTTGTAACTTAAGAAATTACATTTTGTGTATTACTTTTGAGTTTTAAATGGTTTTGGATGAACTAAGATATCTATTATATGCACAATATCCATACTGTAAGGGGGGTGGACTATTTCTTATCTTGAAACTCTCAGCCCCCCATATCTTGTTCCAATGCCATTTCCTGTTTTTTGTTTCTGGTGACATAGAACATAGCTATGAAGAGAGGGAAGGCCCTATTGTATAAGCATCATCCCCTAATTTTGTGACCATGGAAATGATAAATCCATATTATGGTTGATTTCCGTAAGAAGTATACAAAAATGAAAGCACAATGCATGGAACAATTTGCACATGTCTAGATATCAAATTTGTGGGTGTAGGTGTTGGGTAAATAGAACCTATTGTGTGTTGTATTTTGGTTTTTTGAGTTATGCATGGATCAATTTGCACATATGTGTAGATATCAAATTTTTGGGTGTAGTTGTTGGGTAAATAGGACCCATTGTGTGTTGTATTTCCTATTTTTGAGTTAACATCCTTCAAGGGTATTGTATGGTAAACATTTACACAAAGTGATTTTCATAGATTGCAAAACAATGCCTAAATTATCCTACAAATAGTCACAAACTACAAGAAAAGAGTTGTTAGATATCATGTCATATACCCTTTAACCTCCCTTAGATAGAACATCGCTCGCAAGATCAACAATGACATCGCAACACCATTTGAGTAACAAAACAACAAATATCGCACAACAACATGGATCCTCATATATAAAACCATGCATGAGAATAACAACAACCATATCCTTGTCATGCTCCCATGGTAACTACAACCAACAAGATTTCCACTGGAGCAACACTCTAAGAATCAAATAGCCTTTGTTATCACTGAAATTTCGTCCGCAAATGGTTACAGGAATCCAACATCCTCAAACAACTATGAGTTCACCCATGGACCAAAAATTACCAAAAAAAACATTTCCAAAAGGTCCAAAACTATACAACCAGTTATAAAAACAAGATGCGCTATGACTACATAGGGCGTGCGTGCACATGCACTATCAAGAAACGTAGAAAAAGTGCACATGCGCACGATGTGCGACTGTTGACGCTAAAAGCCGTGCACACCTGAGAGCAGCACATTTATGATGTTGGTCAGCCTCCCACCCACTTCTGGTTCAGCTTCCAAGTCAATTTGACATTCAAATCTTGGCTGGATCCAGCTGGGTGGCTGGTCAAAGACCTAAAAAGCCCCTTTTCACACTAAAAGTTGGTTGCATAATGCCTCAAAGCTATTCTATAAAAGGAGGCCATGGGTGCACTATATTTTCAAGGAATTCATTTGTAAGATTATGTTGTTGCTATTCTCTTGGGGAATCCTCTTTTTTCATCAAGAGCACACTAGCACTATTCCATTTGGGCAATCCACATCACCGCTTGAGTGGGTTAGCTTGGGATTCTTTCACCATTTCTTTCAAGTTTTCAAGTTGTAAGAAGAGCTCAATCTTGGGAGTCCAAGAGCCCTCCCTTGGAGAACGAAGGGACCCAAAGTCCCCTTTCTCTTTGGTGTTTTCTTTTCACTAATATAATCCTTTCCATTGGTGACATGAGTCTTGTTTGTTTCTTGTTCTTATGTCCTTATGAAAAATAGTTTAGTTGTTTGTTCCTTTCCTAGTTTAATTCTTAGCTTAGTCTTTTATGTTTATTCTTCTAACCCTTTCCTTTACTGTTGTCTTTCTTAGCTAACCCAACTAAGCTTGTAAGCACCTCTATTTTTCTCATTTAGGTGACAAAAGAGGCACAACAAATTGACGACTCCACTGGGGAGAGGTATCATTTTCCTACCCCATTTGGGTTATTTTAGCTCTTCTTTTTGTTTATTTAACCTACAGGTACCGTAACCGGCCCAAGCCAACCTACAGGAAGCCAAATTCAAAGATGAGTTGAAGGAATTTTATCCGAAATTTTCTTCACGACCGTGTGACAGATGTGCACGGGTTTATTGGCCCACAGTCGCGCATCGTGCACACATGCGCCAATATCACTATATTACTCAGCACCTTCTGTGCAGCTGCGCCCATCAACCTCTTCTAGTTCGTGCATTGGCACTCAGAGCGCCTCTGTCTATTCTGAGACCCGTGCACCTATGCAAAAAAATACACATTGTAAGATTTTTTATGATCTGTTGAAGACCCATAGCTTTCTTAAAGATGATTCCATGCATGTTGTAATCTGCACCACACTTAGTTCCCTCTCCATATAAAGGGATTAGTCAAAACACATAGGCACTTAGGGGTTAAAAATCATAATTTTTCGTCTTTTTGCTTTTTATTTCGCCACATGGATGGCTTGCTTTGACTAAAAGTTGGAATCATTCTACATCACATATAAAACTTGTATTTGGACCAAAAATTGGATATCAATCATTGAGTATGCTCTTCTCTCGCGCTTCAAAGTGATCTTGAGAATCAGAAAGAGGCTGTAGGACAATTTCATCTCCCTTAAAAAAAACAAAATATTTAGGAGATGACAACATCCCCTTGGGACTCCCCTTAGTTTATTTTTCAAACACACCTTAAACTTGTAATGGGCCCATACATGCCCACATGCTACAAAGATAGGATATTGTTGAAATTTACTTTCTTAGATTAAATCACTAGGGAAGTTTAAAAGTTTTGTAACCGGCCCATACATAACCACATGCTACAATAGAGGACAGTTTCAAAGCTTTCTTATATTAAATCACAATAGGGAGTTAAATGAATAGTAAAGGATCCACATGTCCACATGATATCTTTGTAGGGAATTTTGAATTCCGTAAGGCTATACCAATGACACATAGTAACTTAGGTAATCAAGACTTGTAAGGACCAAGCAAAGTACACATGCAGTAAGGTGACACCTAAATTATTAAAAATTGGCACACTTTCACTCATTCACACACAAAAGTCACTTCTCACTCACATAGTCTTAATCTTGAAACGTGGAGGTTAAAGCAAGTTTCCTCCAAAGGGATTCTGAAAGACCCCACCCTTTTCTTGACGAAACTATGCACGACTTTTAGCGCCCAAATTCGCACATCGTGCACATGTGCTCTTTTCCTACGTTTCTTGATAGCGCATGTGCACACCTGAAAAAGACACATTTATGATGTTGGTTAGCCTCCCACCCACTTTTGGTTCATCTTCCAAGTCGATTTGACATCCAAATCTTGGCTAGATCCAGCTGGGTGGCTAGTCAAAGACCTAAACAACCCCTTTTCACACTAAAAGTTGGTTGCATAATGCCTCAAAGCTATGCTATAAAAGGAGGCCATGGGTGCACTATATTTTCAAGGAGTTCATTTGTAGGGTTATGCTATTGCTATTCTCTTGGGGAATCCTCTTTTCTCATCAAGAGCATATTAGCACTATTCCATTTGGGCAATTCACATCACCTCTTAAGTGGGTTAGCTTGGGATTCTTTCACCATTTCTTTCAAGTTTTCAAGTTGTAAGAAGAGCTCAATCTTGGGGGTCCAAGAGCCCTCCCTTGGAGGAAGAAGGGACCCACAGTCCCCTTTCTCTTTGGTTTTTTTGTTTTCACTAATATAATCCTTTCTATTCGTGACATGAGTCTTGTTTGTTTCTTGTTCTTATGTCTTTATGCACAATAGTTTAGTTGTTTGTTCCTTTCCTAGTTTAATTCTTAGCTTAGTCTTTTATGTTTATTCTTCTAACCCTTTCCTTTACTGTTGTTTTGATTAACTAACCCAACTAAGCTTGTAAGCACCTCTATTTTTCTCATTTCGGTGACAAAAGAGGCGCAACAAATTGGTGACTCCACTGGGGAGAGGTATCAATTTCCTACCCCATTTGGGTTATTTTAGCTCTTATTTTTGTTTATTTAACCTGTAGGTAGCATAACCGGCCCAATTCAACCTATAGGAAGCTAAATTCAAAGATGAGTTGAAGACATTTTATCCGAAATTTTCTTCATGGCCGTGTGATAGATGTGCGTCGGTTTATCGGCCCACAGTCGTGCATCGTGCGCACATGCACCAAAATCACTATATTAATCAACATCTTCTGTGCACCTACGCCCATCAACCTCTTCTAGTTCATGCATTGGCACTCAGAGCGCCTCTGTCTAATCTGAGACCCATGCACCTGTGCAGAAAAATACACATTGTAAGGTCTTTTACGATCTATTGAAGACCCATAGCTTTCTTAAAGATGATTCCATGCATGTTGTAATCTGCACCACACTTAGTTCCATCTCCATATAAAGGGATTAGTCAAAACACATAGGCACTTAGGGGTTAAAAATCATAATTTTTCCTCTTTTTTCTTTTTATTTCACCACATGGATGGCTTGCTTTGACTAAAAGTTGGAATCATTCTACATCACATATAAAAATTGCATTTAGACCAGAAATTGGATATCAATCGTTGAGTATGCTCTTTTCTCGCGCTTCAAAACGATCTTGAGAATCATAAAGAGGTTGTAGGACAATTTTATCTCCCTTAAAAAAGACAAAATATTTAGGATATGAAAACACCCCCTCGGGACTCCTCTTAGTTTATTTTTCAAACACACCTTAAACTTGTAACAGGCTTACACATGCCCACATGCTACAAAGATAGGATGTTGTTGAAATTTACTTTCTTAGATTAAATCACTAGGGAAGTTTAAAGGTTTTGTAACGAGCCCATACATGCCCACATGCTACAATATATGACAGTTTCAAAGGTTTCTTAAATTAAATCACATTAGGGAGTTAAAAGAATAGTAAAGGACCCACATGTCCACATGCTAGCTTCCTAGGGACTTTTGAATTCCGCAAGGCTGTAGCAATGACACGTAGTAACTTAGGTAATCAAGACATGTAAGAAACAAGAAAAGTACACATGCAACAAGGTGACACCTAAATTATTAAAAATTGGCACACTATCACTCATTCACACACAAAAGTCACTTCTCACTCACATAGTCTTAATCTCGAAACATGGAGGTTAAAGTAAGTTTCCTCCAAATGGATTCCGAAACACCCCACCCTTTTCTTGACGAAACTATCCACTTCCACTTAATTTCAACGAGATTGGATCACACCCCTAATCTCTCAAACAACCACATCTAAAATTTTTCTAAAATCTCACTAAGTTTTCCTCCACAAGAGGTGCTAAAATAAATCTTTTAGTCTAGGTAGGATTACTGGGATAGGCATCCATATAACTCCCCGTTATCTGGTTCTCACATTTTCAAAACAATAGAAGTTGTCAAATAGGGAACTTTAAATCCTCCATGTCAAGTGTTACTAACACCACAAGGTAGGGAGATAACCATGAAGGGCTGAAGCCCAAGGTCTGGTTGTTCTGTGTGTCCCCCCTTGAGGCACCCACCTCTTGGATGGGATCCAGCCCGTGACCCATTTCTGAGGCTGAAAATCTAAATGTCGCACTTTGACCGAGGTACTTAGTGACCAAATTTTAGGACATCTACCCAGGTGGCAGTTGTGGGATGCAATTGCACCTTGATCAGATTTTGTGTGGCTATTGGTAAATATCGCCAGTTCTTTCAGGATATGCCCCCTTTACCCCTCATTATAACTGATTGTTTCATCCTTCAATAGTTTCTCTTCTGGTGGCTTTAGACCCCACTGTCGAGTGCTATTGGAAGGTCCAATGCTATTTTGAAAGGAAGGACATTACGTCTTTTAGGACACGAGTATTTTTTTTCTTTGTTCTCCCACGTGGAAAAATTCAACCTACTCACATATATGTTTCTCTATCAATTTCTTTATGTATGACACCTTTCTGATTATATCTAATTGTGAAATATATTGTGAAGGTCTAGAAATTGCAGCATAGGCTCTTGTTTATTTATTACTCTCACCACCATTCGCACACATTCACTCAGCTAGTCGGACATCATAGGGGACCCACAGAACCCCCGTCATTCCAGATGCTTGCTAAACCTACCTCCTATTCTAGGGGGAGTTCCTAGTCTTGCCAACTCATCGACTCCACCTTCTCACACTCTTGTGAGTGCCAGTGTCTTGGGATCAGCTTTTCTTGGTTCCACCTTACTTGGGTCCAATTACCAAGGTCTACCATCCACTCGCTCTCCTCTACACGGAAGAGGGGGGCCAACTTCCTCTCAAGGGGGAAGTACAAACCCACCTAGTCCCCTTCAAGGGTCAGGTTCACAAAACACTCACACTATGGCTAGAACTAATCCTCCACCACCACTCCAGATGCCATATTTGGCCTCTCTCAACATATCGGATCTAAGCAAACTCACAAATGATCCTATATTGCATGACCCCACATGGCCTGCAATACCTACCAAACTACCTTCAGATATCCCCAATTTTGATGGAAAGGTAGGAGATGACCCTGCCAACCATGTCATGACTTTTCACTTATGGTGATCTTCCAACAAAATTATGGATGATTCCATCTGACTATGATTATTTCAATGTAAACTCACTAGTCCATCATCCAAGTGGTATGTAGACAAAAAATCAGGGTCCCATGTGACTTTCGAGTCCTTAGCCAAAGCATTTTTGACCTTCTTCCAATTACCAATCCACCATGACAATGGTCTTGAACTACTCTTTGATTTTAAACAAACCTCAACCACACATATTGCTGATCACATTCACGAGTGGCGTCGATGACATAGTTTGTGCAAAGAAGAAACCACCAAACAACAATGTCTTGACTGGTTTCTCATATCACTTGTCTCTCTCCTCGGTAAAGATGTGGCTTCCACCTTCCCTCAATCTGAAGAAGAATCCATCAGCAAGGCTCAACAATACGACCTCATCTATTCACAATCAGGATACTTATACACAATACTTCCTGATCTCCCAAAACCCATGCCATTTGGCCAAGACAAGCCTGCGATGTCTCACTCAGCAGATGGATTGATTGGTAACACCACACACCACAATCCATAACCCAAACAACCACCAATATATGGCACACCTCAATATCCGCTGGCATATGGAGGAATCCCTTCTTATCGTCCACCCCCTTATCAACAACCATACCCTGTTTTCCTTCCTCCACCCATCAGTGGGCCACCGTCGACACCCATAATACGCCCACCTATCCAAACAAGTTCTGGTACTCCCTCTACCCCAGCTTATACTCTAAGTACTAGCGAAAGCACCATGCCTTCCTATGTACCCTATAGATCATTACCACAACATAATCCATACTTTCCATTTCCTAACCTTCCACAACCCATGGCTCCACCACCAGGACACCCTCATGATGGGGTTAATTTTGTTCAACCCTCTCCCATTCAGCAATATCAAAATTTTTAACAGTTGAATATGGAAAATCCAACCCATCAGTCAAATAATGCCAAAAAGAAAGGAAAAAGTAAGAATAATAACAACCCAGGTCAAGGTGGAAATCACCCCCAACAGAACCAACCTACTGCGGGAAACCAAAATCAAGGTTCTCAGAACCCCCAGGGGGGCAACAACAATAGACGTCAAGGGAAAAATAACAATAACCTTCGAACCAACTTCCCTTGTGCTCTTTGCGGTGAGTTCGGTCACTATACTCATCATTGCCCCCAAATCGTTGATTTTAAACGGATGAAAGACTCTATGAATGGACCACATTCTCTAGCATCGCCTGCCCCTCATCATGCCCTACAACAATAGGTACAACAAGCACCCCCAACCGTGCTGTAGAACCCCATTCCACACCAAGGAGTAATGAACACCCAACAGGACATGCAGCTTACCCCACCACATTTGGGACAATACCTCAATCCAAGCAATCCCGTAGATCATACTATCCTCCTCACTAGTGAGGAAGAAGTCCTTCTACAAACACGTAGTCGTCAATACAGTGCACCCTTTGAGTCTCCTCCCATTCCCCTAGAAACAACTCCAGCACCAACGAGACCCCCTTTGATGATCCCTCTCCCTAACACGACCACACCTCTTCACATCCCTCACATCCATTGCACATGAATGTCCACAAACCTCAGGCTAGTTCGACTCATAATTACAGTTTGGTTGATGACTTGGAACAATTCTCGGCTTCCATGTCAGTCTTAGAAGTATTTCAAACTTGTCCCACTCAACGAAAGTCATTACTTTCCGCCTTGGGGGCAGTCGACCCTACGGATACTCAAATCATCACATTTGATCTCGACAGCAGAGAACCTCGCCTCCCCGCTCTCATCTCTTTTCAAATCCCCGTTAAAATTCAGAACATTGCAGTTCATTGGTGCATCATTGATGAAGGTGCGTCCACATGCATCATGTCCAAGTCTGTATGGAAGAAACTTGGTTCCCTTGAACTCATACCATCTACCATTACCTTAAGAGCTTATGACGGATGACCATCTTCTCCCGAAGGGCTCTTCCAAAATGTCCCTGTAGAACTCAGGGGCAGGACCATTCTCATTGACATTGAAGTTATCGATGCCCCACTCGATTACAATATCTTGTTTAGTCGTAGCTACATGTACGCTATGAAGGCAGTTGCCTATTCCGTCTTTCGAACCATGATGTTCCCCCATAATGAGAAGATCATTACCATTGATCAAGTTTCACATTATGAGCCTAACCCTTCTGCCAATGTCAATAACATTCTCCCTTTCATCCACACTAATCCTGAGGCGTACCCACTCATCGAGATGGCCGCCATAATTTTCAAAGATCCATCCTTGTTAGGAACTTACCATGGTGCACCACCGCTCATTCATCCTTCCAATCAGGTATGTGCCATCTCGTCCAAAGGAACTCACATTGAGGACACCCTTCCCCCCCATGAGGCTTCTCTTATATCTGACATCTCACTAGTCACAGAGCTCTTGCCTCAAGAATCTCCTGCAAACTCATCAACTCCACTAGTTCACGATTTCACCTCACCCCAAGGCCATATCCCAGTTTGGGAGAAAGTTCTGTAAGCCATTACTCAAATCCCCTTACTTTACCCTCCACCAGGTGTACAAGATTTCCAAGTAGCCACAACACTTACCCTTCCCAATAGGGTGCTGGAAATTCTAGTATGGTATCTACATCCACCTGCCATGGTTCCTTAACCATCCCTCCCTCCTCAAACCAAAGGAATTCCAATGCAGATTCCAGTACCTACTCCCATAGCACCACGACGATCCCCACTTGCTACCACCGTTGCTACAGTCGGGGGCAGACATAAAAAGAAATATCCCATCACTCCCCTACCCCCACATGTCCAACCTCCTTGTGCACTATGTGAGAAAGATGGACACCCAACCAACAAATGCCCATCTCTACCCGAGTTACATAACCTAATTCAACTCAATCAAACACCATCACCATTTGTCACTTCATCAAGTACTGTCACTACCTCCCCTAACATAAGTATCAAAGGACTACGAACCAAATTTTCTTGCGCCATATGTTCAGAATATGGCCATTATACACACCATTGCCCAACACTACCTCAATTCTGACAGACATTAATAACAGTATGCCAGAGCTTCCAGCATGAACCCAATCCATCTACACCAAACGTCACTGACATCCATTATGTCACAACTTTAGTCAATGAACGTATGAGATGCCCTTGCGCTCTATGTGAATCATTAGTTCATTTCACATATCAATGTCCTATGATCATTGAATATAGGCAACGCCAAGTGACCCTAATTCAAATTCCTGCACCCCCATAGAAAATCGATGATTAACCCTTCCCCATCACCAGAGATTATTCATATTATTTCTCTTGAGCCAGAAGCACTCCCTACTCCTCCATGGTTCTTGGATGAATTATATGAGGATTTACCCCCAAATCCCCCCAATTCCCCAGTTCATTTCCCCATAGAAATTTTATGCCCAACTACCATTTATAGCCCTCAGTATCTCGATATTTGGTTTATGTCGAGCAAACCATCACAATCTCATTGCATCATTCCCCCTACTTCTTCATCACTAGAAGACAACCACATGGTGACAGTCACCGATATCACTCTTTTAGATCCCTTGTATTCCTGACAATTCCACTGTGACGAGGACATACGCGAGGAATTAACCATCCCCGACTACCCATGGGATGCGCTACACCACAGAGCGCTCTTCCTTTCACAGGAATCCTTCATGCCTCGTCACCAACACCCCATATACGTAGTCAAAACCAAGGATTTTATCCCATCAGAGCATATAAACTGGTTCAAAAACCCTATCCCTGCCCCTAATACTTTTGAAGAAGGCAATATGGCCAACATTTCCCCTACCATCAAAATCGATATTTCCATAAAAAATGGAGTCGTCGAGGAAATCATCATTGGCGCCGCATGCACTCCTGAAGAAATCACCGCCTACAAATCCCTCCTCCAAGAATACCGGGATATTTTTTCCTGGTCATACACAGAGATGCCTGGCCTTGATCCCTCTATTGTCGAACATCGCATAGACACCTGGCCTGGTATCACACTGGTTCGCCAAAAAAAATGACCGCTACACCCATCCAAAGCAGCGACCATCAAAGCTGAGATTGACAAATTATGCGTTGTTGGGTTCATCTACCCCATCGCCTATACCTCATGGGTCTCCAACCCTGTCCTTGTTAACAAAAAACAGGGCAGCATCCATGTATGCACGGACTTTCGTGATCTCAATCACGCCTGTCCCAAAGACAACTTTCCAACACCTTTCATCGATCAAATTATTGACGACTGCGTAGGCCATGAGGATTTATCCTTCATGGACAGTTTCTCTGGCTATAACCAAATCTAAATCCACCCAGTCGATCAATACAAGATCGCATTTACCATCCCTTGGGGTACTTTTGCATATCGTGTCATGCCTTTTGGCCTAAAAAATGTTGGCGCAACTTTCTAACGGGCTATGACATACATTTTTCATGATCTAGCTCATATCATCCTCGCATACTTGGACGACCTCATAGCTCGATCCAAAAAATGCACTTAACATCTTGATGATTTACAAATCATCTTCCAAATATGTCGTTAGTACAACATCCTCTTGAACGCCCTCAAGTGCATGTTCTGCGTCACTATCGGGCACTTCCTCGAGTTCATCGTTTCCCAAAGCGGTATTACCATGGATCCCCTCAAAGTCTAGGCCATCACAAAAATTCCACCCCCTACAAGGAAAAGATAACTTTTTACGGTGATTTGTACCAGACTATGCCACTCGAACACACGGTTTCCTTCGCTTACTACGCCATGACATCCCATTCCACTGGGATGAACATGCCCAAAACACTTTCGACGATCTTAAAATGGAACTCTCCAATGCCCCTTTAATTAGTTCACCTGACTATAATTGCGACTATGTCCTCTACATATCAGCCTCAGTCGTCTCAGTAGCAGGAGTTCTCGTTCAAATAGGATATGATGTTCGTGAACATGTCATTTACTACATTAGTAAAAACCTCTCAGGGCCACCCTTGAAATATAATCACGAAGAGAAAATAACCCTTGCAGTCGTCCTCCCAGTCCAGAAACTACGCCATTACATTCTGCTTCGCACAACCAAAGTCATAGCATATTCCAACCCCATGGAATACTTGCTCAGTCGTCAGCAAATTAATGGTAAATTTACCCGATGGATCGTTATCCTTCAAGAGTATGATCTCGAATTTTCAACACCCAATACCAAGAAATCTCTTGTCCTCACCGAACTCGTCACAACCTTCCCCTCTGATACTACCATTTCCCCCGTCAATACTGACTTCACCGATGAACATCTCTTTTACATCACTTCTGATGATCCTTGGTATGATGACCTCCTCGTCTACCTCCAAACCCAAAATTTCGGTAACCACCCCTCACGAGATGATCGTCAACATATTATCCATCAGACCCCTTGCTATCTCCTCATCGGATATATCTTATATCGGTGAGGGATCGACACCATACTCCATCGATGCTTGACTATTGACGAGGCTGATAGAGTCTTGAACAACTGCCACAACGATGCTTGTGAGGGCCACCTCTCGGGGACATCCACCGCTCAGAAAATCATCCGTGCAGGTTTATTTTGGCCTACATTATTTTATGATTGCATTCATTCCGTGGAGCAATGTGATAAATGCTAGCTTTATTCCAACAAAGCATGAGCACCACCTTCTCTTCTACACCCAGTCATTACTGCAGGCCCCTTTTGTAAATGGGGCATCGACTTCATGACTTGCAACCCTCTATCTAGCAATGGAAACAAATACATCATCATCATGGTTGATTACTTCACAAAGTGGGTTGAAGCCATGCCTACCTTCAACAACACCGCTGACACCTCAACGCGCTTTTTCTTTAACCACGTCATATCCTGCTTTGGAGTACCACTCCAACTAGTCTCCGATCACGGGAAACATTTTGAGAATGAGATTTTCATTGAACTCTCATCCAGGTTAGGATTCTCCCATGAGTTCACCTCACCATACTACCCTTAGTCCAACGGATAAGTCGAAGCAGTTAACAAGGCCCTCAAGACCATGTTGCAGTGCACGATTAACAAACATAAGACCAATTGGCATCATATGTTATTTTCCATGCTATGGGCTTACCGTACGACCATGAAAACTTCCACTGGTTTCACACCATTTCATCTAGTCCATAAGGTCGAGGTCACTCTTCCTATCAAGTGCGAAATTCCAACCTTATGCACCTCAATTGAGCTATTACGCATCACTGCTCCAATGGAGCAGCGTTTGCTTAACTTAGAGTCCCTAGATGAAGATCGTCGATCTTCATTACAGAACAATGAGGCATCCAAAAAATGGTCAAAAACCATCTTTGATCGTCATGTCAACCTTCGCTCATTTCACGAAGGCGACCTCATCCTTGCTTACGATATCGCTCACGATACCCTCGGCCATGGAAAATTCAAGTCACTATGGCACAACCCTTACATTATCCAGCATTGCCTCACTAAAGGCGCATACATCCTGGCTTCCCCTGAGGGCCTCTCTCTCAAAAAACCCGTCAACATGTTGTACTTAAAGAAATTTTACACTTGAGCATAGTCATTTTACACTAGGTTATTTCTTTTGTAGTGTTTTTAATCTTTTTTCCATACCTCAGGTATAAACTATCATTTGTGTTATTGATAGATGCCTCCTCCATCGGCCTACCACATCGGTT
This sequence comes from Picea mariana, assembly GCA_032191745.1. NCBI lineage: Eukaryota > Viridiplantae > Streptophyta > Pinopsida > Pinales > Pinaceae > Picea > Picea mariana. Next base: position 13,424 of record JASDQU010189432.1, on the reverse strand, counting down.
ATGCTGATGGCACCAGCCGTTGGACACAGAATCTTGCTTCGGCTGCTTGGGCCCTCTATTCCCCCTCACAT
>JASDQU010189431.1:6911-17142 GCA_032191745.1 Picea mariana | reverse complement strand
GACGCATAGAATGGTGACGCACCACGAAGTGGGGGATGGCTCCCACAATAGAAATGAAGAGTCTGACGAAAGGAGAGTGGTAGAGACCCTTCTAGATCTAGTTGAGACTGTGAGGAGCCTCATGGTTGAACTACAGAGCTGTAAGGTCAACAACGAGTGGTTGATAAAAGAGCAAGAGAAGCAAATGAAAATTAATGCAGTCTTGCTACAGAGTTTATCCAACATACAAAGACAATTGCAGCATGGACCTGATGATAGTCACGTGGACCGATGACAGACAAAGAAAATTTGAAGTCCACCTGAGATACAAAAATGTGATCTTTTAAGTAGCCACATTGGGAAGAGCACCTTGAGAAAGGTCCACCCCAGAGGTAAGGGACAAGAGTCGGATGATTCCTCTGGAAAGGAAACTGGCAACTCGGAGGAATCTTCTAGTAGCAAAACTAGTTCTTATTCCCAAAGAAAACGGAAGAAGCAAAAGCATTCCAAAAGTCATAATCTCGAAGAATTCAATAAGGCCAAACCACCCTCTTTTGATGGTGAAATAAAGAAGGGGGAGGAAGTGGAGGCCTGACTACTTGGACTAAAGAAATATTTCAGAGTCCATGACTTCTCAGAAAACTTGAAGTCCCAAGTAGCCACTTTCAACTTGAATGGAAAGGCTTCCATTTGGTGGGAAGACCTTAAGAATGTAAAATGGATTCACGAAGAGGACCTATCTTGGAAACGGTTTGAGAAATACTTCAGAAATAAGTATCTGTCTGAAAAGTATTTCGACGAAAAGACTAAAGAATTCTATGAACTCAAGCTGGGGCAACGCACCATAGAGGAATATGTCAGCAGATTCCTCGAGTTGCTAAGGTACGTACCCTATATAAAAGCAGAAAAGGCAAAGTTGCAACGATTCATCAGTGGACTACCTAAGGACTATCAGAACAGGATTGAGTTTGATGAGCCAAAGACCCTAGAAGACACTATCTGAAAGGCAAGATATTGTTATCAACAGCTTGGGCATTGGACAAAACCTCGTGAAGGCTGGAAGCAGAAGAATAGTTTGGGATTCCAGAAAAAGGGGTTTAAATCCCCAAGATTTAAAAACTATAAAAAGGACTCAAGGATGAGCTTCCCAACCCGAAGTGTACATCAGCATAATTTCCCCTCCTAGAGCGGAAATAAATCTTCTGGGTCTACCCCAGGAAAGATTGATAACCCAAAGAGAGAACCCTTGAAATGTTGGGGTTGTGGAGAAGAACATCTACTGAGGGACTGCCCGCACCTACAACAGAAAAATCAGAGAATTTACAACGTTCAAGAAGCTACCACCGTCAATGACGTGGCCAGGAGTATGCCACAAATTTATGCAGCCTTGGATAATAAACAAGCTGACCACCAAGCTTCAGTGGTGGAGATGGAAGGTATGATCACCAACCATCTAGTNGGTTCAAATTTGAGTTATATAGCTCCTAAGGCTGTTGATAAGTGTAAATTATAGCCACATAAACACGCCAAGCCATGGTTGGTATAGTTAGCCACTGGCACCAAAATAAAGGTAGTGGAGGTCATACCAGCTTGCCAATTCACTATGGGTGAATTCCCCACCCAAGCAACCCTTAACATACTACCCCTAGGATTGTATGACCTATTGATTGGTATGGAGTGGCTAGCCACATATAAAGCCAGAGTGGACTGTTACCACAAAACCTTATAATGTGTAAGCGAAGAAGGAATAAGGATAACCCTTCAAGGGATCCAAAAACCTGTCTTGGTGAGATGAATATCAACCCTTCAAATGAGAAAGTATTGCTGAAAGGGATGTCCACTATATGTAATACAGGTGTTGGAATCAGTTGAAGATGACAAACCAAGCCTCGAAGACCACCCCACACTAAGAGAATATAGAGATGTATTTCCGTAAGAGGTATCAGGTCTACCTCCGAGAAGGGACATTGGCTTCTCGATAGAACTTGCACCAGAAACGATGCCAGTGTCTAGGACACCCTATAGGATGAGCACAACCGAGTTAGTTGAGCTTAGATTACAACTAAAGAAATGATGGACAAAGGCTATATCCAGCCCAATGTTTCGCCATAAGAAAGATGGTACCCTCCGACTGTGCATAGATTATAGACAACTCAATAAGGTAACCATAAAGAACAAGTACCCCTTACCCAGGATCGATGACTTGCTCGATCAATTGGGTGGTGCTTCCATCTTCTCAAAGATTGACTTGAGATCTGGATACCATCAAATCTGAATCAAGGGTGAAGACATCCACAAAACTGCCTTTAGGACGAGATATGGTCACTATGAGTTTGTGGTAGTATCATTTGGATTAACCAATGCCCCTGCCACTTTTATGTGCTTGATGAACATTGTGCTCAGCAAATTTATAGAAAAATTTGTACTGGTTTTTATCGACGATATATTAATTTACTCCAAGAATAGAGAGGAACATGAGGAACATATTACACTTGTGCTTCAAGTGCTAAGAGAACATCAGCTCTATGCCAAATTTAACAAGTGCGACTTTTTCCAGAAGCAAATACATTACTTGGGCCATATCATATCTGAAGAAGGAGTAGTTGTAGACCCTGACAAGATCAGATCTATCATGGAATGGACTACCCCAAAGGACGTTTCAGATATCAGATCCTTTATGGGCTTAGCAGGATACTATAGGAGATTTATAAAAGGATTCTCCAAGATTGGTTGTCCAATCACTTCCCTCCAGAAGAAGGGAGCTAAGTTCACATGGCCACAAGAATGTGAAGAAATATTTCAATCCCTAAAACATCTACTGACCCATTCACCCATGTTGAAGATCATTGATCCTGAAGCTGACTTCCTCATGTGCACAGATGCCTGGAAGGAAGGGCTCAGAGGAGTCCTTATGCAAAGAGGAAGTGTAGTCTACTATGAATCCTGAAAATTGAATGAACACAAAGTCAACTATGTGACCCATAATCTAGAACTGAGCGCCATAGTGCATGCCTTAAAAATGTGGAGGCATTACCTCCTGGGAAGGAAATTTAATTATGACAGACCACTGTGGATTGTGATATATGTTTGACCAACCAAAGCTCAATGCCAGAAAAGATAGGTGGATGGCCCTTCTTAGTGAGTTTGATTTCGAAATCAAACATATCAAAGGAAAGTAAAATAAGGTGGTCCATGCCCTTAGTAGAAGTATGAAAACAATTCACCTGACAACAGTTAGCACCTGCGAGACAAATGTCAAGGAAAGAGTTAAGAATGCACAAGAAACAAACACATTCTTCCAAACCGTGACCTCGTACCTGGAGAAAGAACCCACAGGGATAAAGTATGAAGGCTACCAGATGATAGATGGAGGTCTACTAACTTACAAAAATAAATTGTATATTCCAAATTGTGATGACTTGAAGAGGTTCATAATGGGTGAACTACATAAAAGACCATATACTGGTCATCCAGGATACCAGAAGATGATCACAGCCACCAGGAAACAATTCTATTGACCTGGATTGAAGAAATACATAGTTGAGCACTTATCCAAATGTATAGAATGCCAACAGGTTAAAGCAGAACAACAACACCCAACAGGATTATTACAACCTCTACCAATCCCGGAATGGAAATGGGAAACCATCTCCATGGATTTCATCACCAGATTACCAACCTCGACCAAACAAAATGACGCCATCATGGTAGTGATGGATACATTGAGCAAGTCCCCTCATTTTATCCCTGTCAAGTCTACTTGCAAGGCAATAGGCATCGCCAACATATTCACAAAGGAGATATTCAGACTACATGGTATGCCTAAAGAGATTGTGTCTGACAGAGACACGAAATTTACTTCCAACTTTTGGAAATCCTTGATGGTTGTTCTGGAGACCAAATTACTATTTAACACAGCCTGTCATCCTCAAACCGATGGATAGAAGGAAAGAGTGAACCAAATACTAGAAGACATGCTCAGGATGCATGTAATGCATCAACCCAAAAAGTGGGAAGATTACCTGCCACTGGTGGAATTTGCCTACAACAACGGCTACCAAGAATCCCTAAAGACGAGTCCTTTCGAAGTCCTCTATGGTAGGCTGTGCAACACTCCAGTCAGTTGGAGTAATCCCATAAACAGATTTACTATTGGACCCGACATGTTGAAAGAAATGGAACAACAAGTGATTCAGATTAAACAAAATCTAAAGGTCGCTCAAAAAAGACAGAAAAGTTACGCCGACTGAAAGAGAACTCCAAGAGAATTCAAGATGGGAGACCATGTATATCTTAGAGTTGGGCCCAGGAAGAGTTCCCTGAGGATGGGAGATTGTGCCAAGTTGGCACCTCGGTATTGTGGACCCTTTGAAGTTCTAGATAGAGTGGGACCTGTAGCCTATAGGCTAGCACTTCCTCCCACAGTAAAAGCACATAATGTTTTCCATGTTTCATTATTGAAGAAATATGTACATGATTCTAATCATATAATTGACTCGTATCTGATCTAGGTGGAACCAGAGGGAGAATTCCTGCCAGAACCTCAATGCATACTGGACAGAAAGGAAACCCCACTCAGGAACTGAACCATTGCACAGGTCAAGGTGCAGTGGAAACATTTTGGCCTAGATGAGGCTACGTGGGAAATGGAAGATGCCATGAAACAAGCATATCCAATTTTGTTTACTTCTGTACATACACGTCATATTGATAGAGAGAACATCGAGGACGATGTTCCTTTAAGGGGGAGGGAATTGTAACACCTTGTTTCCCCCAGCCTATAAAAATAACTATATTGGCCAAGAACTATGACAAACTCAAAGATGTGAATGTTTGATTTGACGAACCTTTGTATAAAAGGTCGATGAATGTAAATTATGTTATGAATATGTGTTGCATGGCTGCTGGAAGGGGGATGTGATAAAAGAGACCACGATGGCTAATGAGAGGTGGTGGAAGGGACCTAGAATTTTTGTGTTAACTTCCACCGAGTCAGTACCATACTGGTTTTTACTTGCTCAAAGACCAAAGCAACTCTCTGACCCTGGAATGGATTTTCCGTCATATTGGTAGGTGGGGAGGCTCCTCAAGAGTTAATGAGGGGATGGGGGTGAACTACCCATCCGTAAAAATCTCCCAGACCTGACCACGGAAGGGGAAATTCATGCCACACACAATCTTGCAGAGAAAAGGCAAGAGAGGAGGTGTGGTAAAGGGTAAAAAGAGAGCGCACACGACAAGGATCACGTAAGAGAACTGGAGAAACTTTGGAAAAACAGGGAGTTCTGAATATAGGAGAAGGAGAGTAATATTCATCCTGGATTATTTTTCTGTATCAGGAGAAGGAGAGTAACCTTCGTCCTTGACTTCCGTAGAGCTGGAAGTAGGAGATGGAATCTCAAAGCATCATGTTGTAGCTCGGGGGTGGCTAGTGGTAAATCCGTTTGGAGTCACTGAGCCTACAATTGAGTGGAAACGAGCACCCCTCTCAACAGTTGCATCACGCCTGGTGGAACTAATAAGTGTTTTATGCCTTGTATTTTGAATTGAATATCATGAATACATGCTCATGTTTATATGCCCATAATGATTTCTGTGTGAAATGATTGCCTGATGTTTTAGACTGGAAATAATTGATGCATGTGTATACTTACATGCCATAGTTGGTTTCTGTACAAATGATTAAGTCTCGGGCATGATTTCAATCCACCGAGAATCGTCTTATTTTCTTGATTCTTGTAATATTCTAGGAAGGCTTCTCGAGAGTACTCTTCCCTAGGAATTACCCCATAAACCTTGGAACCGTACCAAACTTTTACCCAGAGACTCAACTAAGATTAGCGACAATTTCCCAAGAACCATTTGAAGGTTCATGCGATCTGGGTCGGGAAACCTTATGCAAGAAAGAGTAGCTCTCTAAGATTTCGGAGTCGTGGAAGTTTGAAGCTCCGAGAGGTTGAATTTCGTGATTCAAGCTCAGAAAGGATAGCAAGTTCTATTATTGAAAGAGAATACCTCATCATTTGGTAGATGAACGGTTGGAATCCTTTCAAAAATACCCTAGACCTGTCAAGACCGGTGGATCTAGAGGATAAGCGCAGGCGTTAACACCTCGACCCTTTTTGCCTTTGCAAGTAGTGATGGGATCCAGGACCGTAGATCCAAGGATCTGTCAGAGCTCTATTGACCGTCGATGTTAACCTTTGCATAGGTGGGAGCGTGGGTTCGACAACGTCCTGAAAGTCTCGAAGTATTCAGAATTTTCCATCGGCACAGGACGCGTGGAAGTCGGGTAGCATTTTGTTGACTCGCGACTTGGAGTCATCAAGGGTAGGACTACACAAATTCACGATTCGTGAAATCACGACGTGATCGTGGTCATTGGATCCAAGCCATGGGAGAACCATTGGATCAGAACCTCCACGTGGTATCACGTATCGGGGGTTCAAAGGTTGAAAGAACTTCCTTTCAACTGCAGAAGTCGCGAAGTGTTGAGCACCGAGGGCTCATGCAAACACGTGGCACATCCATTAGGTGGGGACCATGTGGTTGACAGGTGGCATAGCAACAAGCGCCCAGAGAAAGGTGGGAGCAGGTGACAGGTGGTGGACACATGTCGCCTGGGAAAGAGTCAACCCATTGTTGACTTATCGTGGCTCGAGGTTTCATAGGATGAAGAAGTTGCACCTTAACCGCTAAGGTCGCGAAACGTTGAGAACCGAGATCTCGTGCAATGGGCGGCAGTGATACAGCTCGTAAGCCGAGTACAGCGGAGGAGACAAGTGGCGTGTACGCGTCGCTTGGCAGAGTCCACGTAACGTTGACCTTTCGTGTGTCAGGGATTCGCAAAGGAGGAGCATGAGGGCTCAACACTCCAACTAGCAAAGCCGCAAGTTGAAAGTAGTGCTAGTGTTTAGCCTAGCCTACAGTTATATGTAGCAGGCGCTAGTGAGGAGGGAGCCATACACATATCGCATCTCGGGTATCGACCTTTGGAGAAAAAAGAGTCGAGAGCCTTGACTCTCCAACTCGTGAGTTGCGAGAGGCGCTTGTGCTAAGGCCAGGTTGTGGTCACTTGGAGGAGGATAAGGGAAGGGAGATGGTTTGCGCTAGGCCCCATAGAAATTCGGGGATTCTATCCCTCGAAGAAAAAAAGAAAAAGACGAAAAATCTAGGTTGTCGTAGTAGGTGTGTGACATGTTGGTGATATTGGTACATGATTGGTAGACATGGATGATTTTAGGGGCTAAATTTCGCTCATGGGATAATTTTCCATGGTTTTTCCAAAAACAAGATTCGCTATTTTAAAAATGATTCGCCCAAATTCTATAGGATAAAATTATTTTACCTTAAAAATCGCCAAAATTTTATAAAAACTATATAAAATCCTTAAAAATTTGAATATTTTTACAAAACTATCTCCAAACATTTATAGTTGGCATATGAAGCATTAGTAAGATTCGCCAAGGTTTCTACATTTTAAAATAAATTTCCATCCTTAAAATCATCCCTGTTGGTAGAGGGATATGTTGTTGATGCTTGAGCATCTAGTTGAGAGGTGTTCTTGGTGATCATGGATTTGGTATCGTTGATGTTGGGTATTGGTGACAGGGACAGGTTGATGTGATAGGTTGGATATAGTAACAGATTGACAATGACAGGCTAATGTGATAGGTTGATAGTGACAGGTTGGTGATAATGACAGGTTGGATACTTTGATAGGTTGACATGTTAGAGGTTGATGTGACAGTGGCAGTGGGAGTAATAGTGACAATGAAAGTGACAGTGGTAGTGACGATGGCAGTGATAGTGACAGTGATAGTGAAAATGGTAGTGACAGTGACAGTGATTCTGGTAGTGGCAATTTGGTCTATACTTATATTTCAGGAAGGTAGGATGGGGCAAAGAAAGAGACTTGTAGCCTCCTTCCAGTTGGTGTTGAAGAACATGGGGAGTTGGAGCTTCTTTCAAGTTGGAGCCTAAGAATCAGGGGGTTGTAGCCTTCTTCTGGTTGGATCCAGAGAATTCACGGAGTCATAGCTTCCTTTAAGTTGAAGCCTGTAAATAGGGGGTCGTAGCTTCCTTTAGGTTGGAGCCTGTAAATAGGGGGTCGTAGCCTCCTTCCAGTTGTAGCTGGAGAATTGGGAGTTGGTGCTTCCAATGAATGTATTCTTTGATATATAAGAAATCGTTTCATGTTTTTCACACATTTGGGTTTCCACTTAAATTCTGGTGTACTATGTATTTGATGTGATGTTTTTGATGTGATGATTCTTATGATTATGTGTTTATGATATATTGAATGATAGATGATACATTGATGATATAATGCTCATAATATTATATATTTCCATTAAATGTGATAAAAGTGTTCATACCTATTCACCCACCCCCCTCTCAATATTCCAACATCCACAAGGAATTCAATCAAGTGTTCCTCTGGCATTTTAAGCTAGACCTAAACTCTCTTCTAAACCAATTGGCAAATAGTGGAGTCAAAGGGAAAGCTAACTCTCTTGTCGTCGATGAAAGTCATAGCTCTAGCCTTGCACTTTAATTCCCCCTCCATGTCTTGGGAATGACCATGGTTCTTGGTCTGAATGGACCCCTTCCCTTTTCTTACCGCCCCCCTTCCTCGACATGAGACCCTCCTCCCCTTTGATTTGTGTCATGTCGTTCCTTCCCCTTGGTTTCATCCACCCTTGTCTTTCCCCCCTCATATCCCTAACTCACCTCACCTTCCACCCCTCTCGTGTCCCATCCCCCTCATCAATTTGTTCGGCCTATACTCCCTAATAGGGATGGGACATTTTCCCCACATATTCCACTCACCCCCTCCCGCTACACTCCTGCCCATACTGCCTTCCTTTCTTCCCTCATGTGTATGGCCTTCCCCTCTTCTGTTCGCACGAAGCTGCCATGAGGACTGGCAGCTCCCATGCTCCCTCGGGTACCCCCCCTTGCACTCAAACCCCTTTGGTTTCATATTCCCCAGGACTTGGTTCACTTTCTCTCAAGCATCATATCTCCAAATGGGAAAGGACAGACGGGATTCAGCACCAATTTTCCAGGTACGAGGGACTCCACTTCAACCCAAATCTGGAAGCAAATGACTGTATTACCAATTCAGGCTCAAGCATTCAATATCGGCTCCAACATCTTTTCGTCAAGTGGCAACAAAGTTTGGATGACACCTCCAATATGGCATACATACATTCAGGTTCAAATTTGAGGATGTTCCAGCTACAACAGGAACTAGATGACCTATGCTCTCTGGTCATCACTATTCAGGGGAGAGTGGGCAAGTTGGCATCCCAGGTTCTAGTTGTGCTCGAGCTTTCAGTGTAACAAAAGAAATAATTTTGGTCTCTCCACGATGAGGTTGATGCTCTCCGCAATCAATTAGAAGAGGGCTTCAACCTACCTTTAATGGACGCTATGGGATTGCTTCAGCAGGCTCAGAATCAGCCAACTCCAGCCCGCGTCTGTAGTAGATCCCTGACCTTAATGAAACGGCCCCCTCAGCAGATGAGGGCGAGGAAATGGAAGAGGTCGAAGATTAGAATAAGTCCCCGCCTAATTAGCTTTGCATGGATTTCCAATTTTAGTTTTGTCTAGGTGTGTTCTACAGAGTTTACCTTCATAAAAATTTTGCTTGGAAAGGCTGTCAATCTTCTCCAGTTCATTGTATATCTCAAGCCCAGTCTAGTTTGGCTTCAGCTCTGATATCTCCACGCGCTATGCAGCTTTTATATAATATAATTTTTACTGTTTTAGTAAAAAATAAATAAATAAATATATGTAATTTTTATTGTTGGAGTATAAACATGAATTATGTTTTGGAATTATTGTGAGAAATTGTTGGATCTCCATATTTGTATATTTGAGTGATTAATTTTGTATAATTCAAAACCCCATTTCTGTATTCTTATTCAAAAATATAATTTAAATAATAAAAAATTGTGATTTCATACAAATTCATTTAATCAAATTCAAAATTAAAAAAAAAAAAACTTAAAACAATTTTATTAACTCTACAAAATACAACTCAAGAGAAGCATACGGTTCCGAAAGAAATTGATGTCTCCGAGGACCATTCTCTCCAAATACATTAAATTGCTTCCTACATAATCAACATTCACTGGTTAGAAATTACGTAGAGAGCTGTCTTCATCAAAATGATAACAAATCACTCAAAGAAAAATGGGTGAAAAAGTATATATATATATATATATATATATATATTTCATGT
>JASDQU010189428.1:0-10224 GCA_032191745.1 Picea mariana | reverse complement strand
TGTTTTTTTTTTTTTTTTGAAAAAAATGGTTAATGGTATATTTAATAGAAAGGCAGTGGCTAAGCCACTGGTTATGATGCAACTTTGAGCCAAGCTCTACTTAGACGAGTACCCTTCTGAAGACTATGGAGGCCTTCCAGAAAGGGGTTTTTTACAAATTTATTTACAGCCATGGCTTCTATACAAAATGCCAATTTTGTTGGGGTGATGTCTTCTTCGATTTCTTGACTTGAAGCTGAATTACTTCTCTGGTTCTTGATTCCATTCACTGTTAAGCTTGGCCATTTTTTATTCCAGCTGGGTTAATCTGTCCTCAAACTCTTTCTTGGGATTCTTTAGTTCCTTATGCACCTTTCCCAACTCTTCAGAAATTTCAATTTTAGTGGTAGTGATATCCCCTTCCAACCTCTCCATTCTTCTTCCTACTTCTTCGTCCAAATTTTGGAGGAATTCAAGTTGATAGTGCAGCATCTGCTTCAATTTTCTAGAGCTTCATCCATCGCGTTCAACCTTTCTTTTATGGATGGTTTAGTTCCCGAATTGGATGCCATTCTTTCCTTTTGCGTCTCCTCTCTTCGTTGCCTACTAGTTCACGTCCTCTTCCCTCTGCTAGACTGTGCTCCCTTTTGCTGCCTCTTGCGATAGGATAGTGTGGGGGAAGAGTTCCCCCTCTCTTATGAAGCTTCCCCTGCTTCTTGCATGTATCCTCTTTTCAATTTTCTTGACATGAGAGGTATGGGAGGCATGCTACTTTGTTCCTTCCCTTACCAGATTCGCTAGTTCTCATGAAGATTTCGTTGTCCCTTCTGTCCCCATGCTTTGTCCTGTAGCATCTTCAAAGTGATGTGCTTTCGATTTTGCCCCATCCTTTTCCCAAGTTCTTTTTGCTTTTCTAGCTCATGCCTTTTGTCTTTAATGGCCCTTCTTCCTTGGGTCATGGCACATCTATTTTGGTTGTGATTCCATTTAGATGTATAGTTCCAGCAGTGAGGTGGGCACCCTTATTTGCCTCGGTGTCTTCTCTTTCATTTAAATTTCTCAAAACATGGTAAATTTTGAACGATTGGAGCTTCCTCAGAAGAAGGTGTATTTTTTCCAGAAGGTTGTTAAGTTTTGCATTTTGGAGTTTGGAGTGGTGGATCAAGGCTTTGATTATTATCCTGGAGTCCCCGATTATAACCAGCTCTTGAATGCTATTGTTGATTGCTTGGTTAAGCCCTTTCCATAGGGCTAGGGCTCTGGATCTGTTGTTGGTTTTGGTTGCTAGAACCCATGTGTAGCTTAATAATGTTGAGCCATTGGGGTTTTCAATTACCCCTCCTCCCCCTGCCAAGCCTGGGTTTCCTTTGGAGGCTTCGTTGAAGAATAGAATGTGATTTGGCTCCATTTTTTTCCATTTGTCCATCTCTTGTTCATCTTTTCTGAGTTCCCAGGAATCATAGCTCGAGGAAATGGTTTTTTCCACATCAATTCTTTGAATTTTAAACTGGCCCAGCCACTATTCGTCTTCCTCCTCTGGTGCTCTGGAACTCTTGGATTGACCCAGGTAGGGGGTGATTTCACCCAGGAAGGCATGAATTTTGGTTGCTACTTGGGCTGGGGCTCTTTTTAGCTCTTTGAAGAGTCTATTATTTCTCTCCATCCATAGTTCCCACAAGATGAACTTGGGGAGCCTTCTCCACAAAGCATAAGTTTGGCTATTTTTTTTTAATTGAAAAGGAAAGTTGGAGGCCCAATATTGGAGGAGGCTACTAGTATATTTAGGAATAATTACCCCTCTTTGAATTCCCAATGCCAACCTCCAGACTTCTATGGGGAAATCACAATTAATTAGGAGGTGATCTATCATTTCTTCTGAGTGACAACAAAGTGGGCATCTATAGGGGCCTTTACATCCCCTTTATCTGAGGTTTCCTCCCATTAGGATGCTTTTGTGAGCCAGTGTCCAAGTGAACATGTCTATCTTTGGGATGGTTTTAAAGCTTCAGATCACCTTCCAGATTCCTGGATTTGTAGGGACATTGGGGGTGGCTTTGATGAGATGATACCCTGCTGTAGTAGTGTAGACTCTTGAATTCACTCCCCAACCTCATTTGTTTCTTCCCCTTTTCTTGAGGGGGGATTTTCCTTGTAGGCAGAGCTTCAAGGCTTCCCATTCCTCTTCTAAATCAGGTGGGTAGTTACCTATTCCCCACCCAAGTCACATTCTATACTGATCATTCCCCCAGATAAAAATGTCCCATAGAGAGAATAATATTTGAGTTCCCATCCACTTTCCAAGTTGCATCAATTCCTGTCTCATCTCAAGAGGGGCATCTCCCATAATTGAGTCTTGCCAGATTTTGATTTTTTTCCCATTCCTTGGCACCCAAGTAAGGTTAGTTATGAGGTGAGGCATTGTCTTTTGACAGAGGGTTAAGATAGTGGAGCCTCTTTTCTCTGAACATGGGTGCTCTATACATCTTTCCCTTGGACCCCTAAAGTACTTTTCCATAGCATTGTTTTTCTCCACGTTGGTTTCCCAATGACTAGATTCCAGAGTATCTTTGCCCCCAGAGCCAGGTTTTGTACACGTGCATTTTTGAAATTGATTCCCCCTTCTAGGATAGGTCTAGAGATTTTCTCCCAGCTTATGAGGTGAAGCTTTCTCCCTATTTGTTTGCCCCCTTCCCAAAGGAACCTTCTATGCATTGTTTCGATTTTGTGAATGATGGAAGTAGGGGCTAGGAGCAGAGAACTTTGGTAATATGGGATGCCAGCTAGTACTGCCTTGATGAGGATGAATTTCCCTGCTAGATTTAACCAATTTGTTCCCCAGGAGGATATCTTGATCTTTATTTTGTCTATCAGCAAATTCCAATGAGAGGATCTTGCGGCAGTTTTCAAGATCAGAACTCTAAGATATTTGAAGGCATCCCACTTGGTACTACCTTCAATTCCCAGAATCCTAGCAATTCCCAACATTTCATTTGGCATTACATTCCAACCATAGATCTTACTTTTGGTGTAACTTATGACACTTCTTGAAATTTCAGTGAACGCTTCCAATTCAACCTTGAATTTTCTTGTTGTTTGCAGGCTCCCTCCTCCCATTAGTAGAGTATCATCCACAAACTGGGCATGGTTTATGTCCTTCACTCCTGGAACTATTCTTAATCCATGAAGGTTGTTGTGGTTCTGAGAGTGCTCCAGCTGAAATCTTAGAACTGAGGCCTGAAGTGCATATAACAGGGGAGAGAGGGGGCATCCTTGACTGAGTTCTCTGGTCGCTTGAAAGAACTTTGTTACTTTCCCATTCACAAGAGGGGTGATCCTTGGGTATCCAATAAAAGCTTGGATCAAGTTTACAAAGTTTGGGGTGAACCCAAATTGTCTCATAACCTTAAATAAAAAATTGTGTCTAACTCTATCAAAAGCATTGGCTAGATCCAGTTTGATTATCATACCTTTGTCTTTTCGTTGGATACTTGAGTGAAGGGCCTATTGAACCAAGATTATATTGTTAGCTATGTGCCTTCCTTTGATGAACCCTCCTTGGTTTTCTGGAATAATTTGGAGGAGGATATCTTTGATTCTGTTGGCTATGACCTTTGTAAGGATTTTGTAGCTAGTATTGCAGAGAGAGATCAGTCAAAATCTGCTGAAATTGGATACTCCTTTTTATTTTGGAATTAGGGCAAGAAAAGAAGAGTTCGTTCCACCTCCTAGTTTGGGATTTCTGGATCATATTTATTAGGTCTAATTTTATTATATCCCAGGAATGCTAATAGAAACATGTTGTGAATCCATCCGGGCTTGGGGCCTTGTCAGGGTTCATCTGATTCAGTGTCTCCTTTATTTCCTGTTGCGAGACTTCCTCGGTTAGCCGTTTGTTAATGTCCTCCTTTATGAGCTTTGTGATGAGGGAGAACGGGTACTCGTTGGGGTCTATATCTATCCTTTGTGTTTTTGAATAGAGGGTTTCGAAGGTTTCGACCGCTTTTGCTTTGATTCTTTCTGGATCAGTGATTGTCTGATTTTGGACCTAAATTTCTGTTATTGTTTAAAATTTCTTTCTGGCCTTAGCTTGCTTATGGAAGTAGCTTGTGTTTTTGTCTCCTGCTTCTAACCAAAGGCTTCTGAATTTCTGCCTCCAGTAGCTTTCTTCCTCCCCACAGGCTTTATGCCATTGTCTTTGTAGATAGTCTTCTTGTTGAAGGCATTCTTGGGTGATTTCCTTATTTTCCATTTCTAGTTGGTGCTTTTCTAGTTGCCTTTAAGTTTCTTGACGAGTGTTGATTGGGTTTGGTTGGTATTTTGCCCAAGTTTTAAGAGCTTTCTTTAATCTCCTTATTTTTTCTTCCCACACAAAGAAGCATGATCCTTTTACTATGCCATTCCATATTATGGTCACTATTTTTAGGAAGCCTTTGTCTTGGATCTAGGCTGGGCTAAATCTGAAAGGTATGGGTCCTTGGGCTTTATCACTCAAAATTTCTAAGAGGATTGGCTTGTGGTCTGAGATACTGCGGGGGAGGATCGCAGATGTGGTATTGAGACCTAACAACAAGAAAGAACTTTGTACAAGGAATACATCCAGTCTGGCGGCTATATACCCCAGTCCTACCCTTTTATTTGACCATGTGTATCTTCCTTTGGTAGGCTTGATATCCTCTAGGTCCCATTCTAACATTAAATATTCCACCCACTCTCTTGTCGGGTCTCACACAATGGAACCCCCTTTATTTTCCTCTTGAGCTAGGGTCACATTCAAATCCCCCCCAAGAATGATATTGTCTAGATCATGTTGTTGTAAGTAGTCTTTCAGAGTCTCCCAACACTGCTTCTTTTCCATTAAAATTGTGGAACATAGATAGTAAAAAGGCTTACCAGTCTGTCCATTGCTTTGTGTGGAAGTTTGGTGTGGATCCAGTGCGTGCTTGTGTCTGCGTTGATCAGCTCGAATTTTTTGGGATTCCACAGGGTGCCTAGCCCTCCTAAGGCTCCCCTTGCATTTTCTGCAATTCCTTGACTGCTTCTCAAAATGACCTGTGTTGCTTTGAGAAGATCTTGATTGTCCATATTAGTCTCTTGTAGGAGTATTATATTTGTTTTCAAGGTTTTTATAATGTCCTTTAGTGCTTCTTCTTTTTTTTTGCTTCTGAAACCCCTACAGTTCTAGGAGGTAATTTTCATCAATTACCTTGGGGGGAGATTGGCCTCCTTGGGAGGACTTGGAGTGCTTCCTTGTCTACCTTACATTTATCAGTTGTCTGATTGTTGGTTGCGATCCTTTTAGGATGTCTTTGTAGGTTTCCTTGTCTCTTTCTTCTTTCCTTCATTTTCTACCTCTTCCTATTTTCTTTGGCATGACCCTAGCATCACTTTCTCCTTCATCCTCACTTTCTGACGAGACCTCCCCTTCCTCTATGTCGGGGCTTGCTTCCTTTGTTAGGGAGGAGTTTCATTGCACTTCTTCTTCTGTCGACCCTTGGTTCCCTCTGACTTCTAGGGCCTGGTTTCTATTTGTTTCTCTTGTTTGGATCTCTTCTCGCTGATTTTCTTCTTCTTTTTCCTTTGAGTTTTCTTGGCCTAGAATTCTGAAGGAGTTCTCTTCTCCTTTGTTGGAGTGATTTCCTAGGTCCTTGGTTTTATTGGGGTTTTTTCTTTTGGTCCTTGGGCCTTTATATTTGAATCTAGTTCGTCCTCTTCATGGTTGTTTCCAACCTTCTTCTCCTGTTTTTTCTATTATTTGGGTTTTAGGGTAGTTTCTCACGAAATGCCCGTATTCACGGCATCCCCTGTACTTGAATGGGAGTTGTTCATAGTCCAGTTTCTGGTAGTGGTGCCAGTCCCCTACCTTTACTTTTATTTCTTTTGGAAGACCCACCTACAGATCTACTTCCACACAGATTCACGCGCAGGAGTATTGGTCCTTCGGATCCATTCGGTCTATGTATTGACCCAACCCATTGCCTATCACCTGAAGAGATCAGGGGTTCTAGCAATGGATTGGTAGGTTTGGCAGCCTGACCCAAACTGGAACATCTTTGGGGACTTCTGAAGATGGATCGAAGCTTGGAGTCCATCGATTTAGATATAGCCCTTGAGTGCCCATGAAGTACAGTCCATTCCTAAAGATGAGATCTCTATCCTCTTGGGAGATGAATTCAAAGATGAAAAACCCTCTTCCTACCACGTAGCAGGTTACATTGTCTTTTATCATTGGTCTCCAATTCCTTTGGATCCATTTGTATGTGGTTCGGGCTAATGGCCAGAGCCCCATGAATTTCCCTACCAGACCTCGCTTTGACAGGGAGATCATGACCTTCATTGGCTAGTCAGGTGGTAGCTCAACCTCAGGCATTGAATTGAGCTTCTTTACAAAGCTTGGGGGAGCTGCAGGATGGATCTTCTTTCCATAGGCTTCGATGCGTTTTCGAAAGGAGGAGGTAGGAGAGGGAGGGGCTGGAGGCCCCCCTCGTCCCTGGGTGGCCATGGTGCAGCTGAAGCAAGAGTAGGAGGCCCTAATTCGTCTCAGAGGGCATTTTTTGTAAGGATTAATATATGGTGTTACCCTACCTCAAGGGTTTTATTTATTTATTGTGTTCATGTTATGGTGAATGGTTTATGGTTTATTATTGGTATTATTGAAGTATATTTGCAGATCAAGTATTTGGTTCTTAACATTGAATCGCTATAAGTCTCATGCAACATGGACTTACCTTTGATGCCCATCTCCATTTCTTCCTCGAGCATGATCCAATTGGAATTGGTCCCTGGTAAGCCTGAATATCGTACCACCTCTACGTATCCTTGATGTACAAGTATCTCTCCCTAATCAAACAATTTTTAAATTCTTCACCTCTACGTATCCTTGATGCACAAGTATCTTTCCCTAGTCAAACAATTTTGAAATTCTATGCCTCTAGGGATTCATGGAAGGGAATGGATTTTGTTTTATTAAATCTTCCTAAGTTTGTATAAAGTTCTAGATCAATCCATATAGGAGAAATTTGAATTATTAAAAGTGTCATGTAATGTGAACATATCTACTTAGTTAGCACATATTGATATTTAGAGAGATATTAGGGATAGGTTGATAATAATCAGGATATAAAATAATCTGGTGGTGGTTGTATTTCTTGTTTATATTGTAATCATGGGAGCATGGAAAAATAGGTGGCCAAGAAAATTTAAATTAGGTCAGTCATAGAGAGGTAGTTTGAAGTTGTAGGATTTATGTATAGTGTTTGCGTTAATATAATGAAAGTGTTTTATGTTTACACTATTTGGTGAATGCCTCTCTATATTTTGTGTGGTTTTCTTCATCCATAATATTGAACGTGATTCGAATCAGTCCTTGAGATCGGTGAATGAAACCTCCATTCACCATGTGTTTCTTTTATTGGCTTGAATCTATTTGTCTATATGGTTTTTTACATGTATGAATCTCTGGTCAATGATCTAGAAAACTAGTTGTATGGAAGCAACTTTACATTAAATGAATGAGGAAATCATGAATTTAGTTCAAATATATTTCCTATGTTATAGATGTTATGTTTCATGTTTTCTACATATCGTATTTAGATAATATCATTACAAGAAGAAAAATCATTCTTCAATAACATTATATTGTCACTTGTTGATCTAGCTAAATGTTTCAATTACCATAGGGTTTAGTGATCTTCTAAGTTGGATGAATAAGCTATAGTGAATTTATAGATAGAGATTGGACCATTATGAATGAAGTTATTTTGGTATCTTAAGTCCAGGTAACCCTTTAGATTCTATTGGTTCAAGGCATTGAAGATTTGGATTCACTATAGGAATAATCGATTCATGTATGTACCTTGGGTGGAGTATCAGTTTCAGTGAGTTTGGTTTTGTAACCTATGATATCTCAGCAAGGAAAGGTCGTTGGAAGTGGTGTTAGATGATGAAGAAAGTGGAACTTGAATGGACAAATGAGTCCCGCCTGTTGGATTAGAAAAGAAGAGAATGTCACCAATATTGATAGAAGGGATGCTTTTTGTTAATTGAAAGAACTAAGTGCAATATAGCCACGATATTGATGCCTGGGACCTGTAAGTAATGATTTTCTAGTTCGTGTTTCTTCTTGAATTGAATTGAAGACAAAGGGCATTATGATCATAGATATGTAGGGGATGGATTGTATTTGATGGTGGGATCGTAGCATCAAAGGTCATAGACCTACAACCTTAAATAAGGGATTATGATCATGAGAATAGAGACTGATATGAGGTTTCTCAAGTCCACTTGTAATATTTATGATGATAGTTATAGGAATTCAAGGTTCCTATAACACTTGTATTCAACAACAAGAAACAGAGAAGAGAGGTGTTTTGGGTTTTGAAAATGAAGTATTTTAGGGATCTTTAATTTTCCCTCAAGTTGTATCTGAACTATGTAATGCAAGCATCGTTTAACATTCCTCCATTATTCCTTCTCTTCATCTTAGCACTAGCTGGTGACCTTAAAATTAATATTCAAGGAAGCTCTGGATAACATTGTATTTTTTTGTTCTAATATTCAAAGCCACTCTAGATTCTCCTCCTATTTGTATTGATCAACTTCAAAATATTTTAGGGGCAAATCCATCATGGTCTTAGACATCCAATAGAACTCTTTGGAACCGAAGACCTTTATATCTCTAGATTTGGAAAAGATGATGTTTGTTAATTATTCATGGAATTCTTGTTTAATATATTGTTTTGAGGCCCGGGATCCTAGCTACTTCACCTCACTCACATATATGTTTTATTTATATAACATTTCCAGTGGGGTTCTAGAGTGAAAAAGTTTCTTTATTTTCTCAACAAACCCTTCTGCACTTGTGCCATGAGCATGAGTAGGAGTGTGTTGGATATAACATTTTCATTAATTTCAAAGATAGGGGGAGACTACAGATGTCCAAGAAATATATTACAAACCTACAAATGTCTAGGAAAAAGATTGCAAAGTGGATATTGTTGAAAGTATTACATTTAGATTTTCAGTTTCGATACCCTATCTTTCAAGGAATTTTTACCTTACATAGCTAGTTCCTATGTAATATCTTATTTTCAGGCCTATGCTCCTAGCTACGTGGACTCACTCAAATATATGTTTTATTTCTATAACATTTCTAGTGGGGTTCTGGACTGAAAAAAGTTTCTTGATTTTCTCAACAACCCCTTTTGCACGTGTGCCATGAGCATGAGTAGGAGTGTGTTGGAAATATCATTTTAAATAATTTCAAAGATAGAGGGAGACTACATATGTCCAAGATAGATATGTAACATGTCGCTCTTACATGCACTGAGCGAACTTATTCTTTGAAGAAACTTGCTTGCAAGATCTAGATTATTATACTATTGGCCATTGATTATGATTATGAGGCATTATGGATGTGATTATATGTTATTTGATGTATTGACTTAGACAGGTTCTATTGACTCGGTTATCCTGAGTGTGTAGGATTTGGACCTCGAGGATGCTGAGGCATCGATGAAACCCTTGAACTCTGGATCAATTTAGGGAGTGGAATATTAGGGTTTGATTGTTCTATATATGGATTATGTGCATCTGATTAGATGTTATGATTATGCATTTTATTATGAAATGATTCATTGATGATGTAGGTTGACGATAGCTTGCTGACCAAACTAGCATGTGGAGTAGAGGTGTCATGCACAACTACCATAGATGTTGAGGGAGAGGTTTGGACAATAGACATGCCATAGCCTACTAGCACTCCCGTTGTGGCTCGAACTATAGGTTAACGATTACCTAGTTCAAGCAAACCCACGATGTCATGAGGGAAGACTACGACAATCCCTCACGATGATTCTAAGGGGAATGCAAAAAGGCAGGGGCCTTATTCCTTAGAGGCCAATAGTATCCCACAAGATCACCTGACAAAGTATTGGCTCCAGGGGTTTTTGATGTCAACCAAGTCAGTCAAGAGGCAAGTGGCACCCTTAGAGCACATAGTCTTTCCTGAAGGGAACGTTGCCCAAGGGAAGTAGAATGAGGCGAGTGGCACCCTTGGAGCATGTAGTGCATCCTGAAGGGCACGTCGTGCAAGGGAAATAGAATGAGGTGAGTGGCACCCTTGGAGCACGTAGTGCATCCTGAATGGCATGTTGCACAAGGGAATCACAATGAGGCGAGTGGAATGCTTGGAGCACCTAGTGTGTCCTAAAGGGCGCGTTGCATTGTTAATGTTGGTTGTGGAGCCTG
>JASDQU010189427.1:0-20300 GCA_032191745.1 Picea mariana | reverse complement strand
GATGTGCCCTTCAGGATGCACCATGTGCTCCAAGGGTGCCACTCGCTGACTTGTGTTTCTTTTGCACGACGTGCCCTTTAGGATGCACCATGTGCTCCAAGGGTGCCACTCGCCAACTTGAATGATTGGTAGACATCTATAACCCCTGGAGTCAACACTCCACCAGGTGAAATTGTGGGAGAGTGAGGGCTCTAAGAAATAAGGCCCCCGCCTTATTGTGCGCCCCTTACAATCATTGTGAGCCACTGTCGCAGTCTTCCCTTACGGCATCGTGGATTCCTCTCAAACTAGGTAATCGTTAACCTACAGTTCGAGCCACTACAGAAGTGCTAGTAGGATGTGGAAGGGATGCTATCCACACCTCTCCCTCAACCTCTCTGGAAATCGTGTGTGGCCCCTTTACTCCATATGTGAGTCTGGTCGGCAAGCTATCGTCAGCCTGCATCATCAACAATCATGTCAGAACATGTCAACATCATATCATCAAATCAATGAAATATCACAGTAAATAAATCAACCCAAATATCACACTCCCTCACTCAATCCAGAGTTCAAGGGGTTCAACCGATGCCTCTGCATCCTCAAGGTCCAAAACCCTGCACACTCAATAAAACTGAGTCAATAACACCTGTCTACGTCAAAGCAGTAAAACATCATGTCATCTATCATAATGCATCATAATCAAGGATAAATGTTTTAACGTCATAAAAGTCCAGATCACTTGCGAGCAAGTGTCCTCAAAGAATAGGTTTTCTCAGTGCACCAGAGCGGGATGTTACAAAGGCCAACCTCAAGAGAGCCAATCCCATATGTAGAAAAATAAGGGTAACAGGAAGTCTAAGAAAGACACTAAAAAGTGGTGTGAGTTCCACAATAACCCTTGGAACAACACTGATGAATGTCACTCAATACAATCATTGTTGGTCAAGCTCAAAAACAAAGAATCGAACCCCTACTTGGACCCTGATTCAAAAAATAATAAAAGAAGATAGATCATTGATGCAGATCCCACTGCTATTGTCGCAAGTGCAACAATCCAACAAAAAGAGGATCCTTAGGAGGGGGAGAGACTCTTCCATTCACAGATGTGGTTGAAGGGGACCCCACTACATTTTATTGTTGATAGCGGAAGCCAAAATAACATCATCTCAACATAGGTTGTCAAGCACTTATATTTCTAGTATCATCACACCCGCAACCATACAACATCGGGTGGCTTCGCCAAGGTCAATATCTTCGTGTAAGCCAACAATGTCGCCTATCCTACGGCATCAAGCCCTTCAAGGATTAGTTATTGTGTGATGTTTTCCCATTGGAAGTATGTGATGTTCTATTAGACCATCCATATATGTGGAGGCGTCATGTTGTTTATAAGTCTCGACCTCATAGAATCATTGTTACTTTGGGGGGTGAGCTATACCGAATACCAGAGGTAGTTCCACCAATTGTCCCACCAAAACAATGCCAAAAAGTAATCCCTCATACTGCAAAGTTTAGCCTCTTCACGTTCTGATCAGAAGGTGAACAGAAAGAAAACTGCAACCACTGCAACCTCAGCCGAAGACCTTTCTATCCAAGAGAATAAGATTGAAAATATTGCAGATGAGTACCAAGATGTTCTTGTTGCACCTACGGGTGTGCCTCCACACTGCCCAATCAATCAAGGTTATAATAGAACCCTTCATACTATTCATGTTGCATCTTCATCGACACATTCCTCCCACACTCAGGTAGATAATGTAGCTATATTTTTTGAACAAATCCAACCCCTCCAACAACAAGTTCATGATATCCTTCAACAATATAAACATGATAGCTTCTTTAGAAAGGCAAGTAGTGCACCAAGCCTCATATTTATTAGAAGTCTCACCATATCCCAAGGGAACTTGATGCAATGGGGACCATTTATTCCTAAGGGGGAAGGAATGATCCAAATGGATCTCAGTGGCCATCCACCTCTTCCACTGAATCACCATTTTCAACATGTGGTTTTTATAAACCATGATATTCACCCTTTTGATGGGGAATGGAATGTAATGTCATCTTCAATTGTTAATTACAAACATAATTTAATGATTTCCTAGTGGTCTTATGTACATGCCTACAACATAACGTTAATGCATCGGATCCCATTAGAACTCCACAGTTAAGTGCGCTCAGGTTAGAGTAGTACTGGGATGGTGGACCACCTGAGAAGTCCTAGTGTTTGACATGACTATGGAATTTTATAAACTTAGTCCAATTTATCCCACATGCATCATTGGAACTGTTCTCCTCTCACACTCTTTGATATATAATTTAGGTTAAGGAGGCCCTTTAAGCATGCAATGGAGTGTGATGTAAATATTTTTGTGAATGAAGCGTAGCCAACATCTCTTTCTTTTTAGAGATAAGCTACCCGGTTTTTCTGGTTTGTGTTCTACAATATTTTTCTATTTGATTCAATAATAGAAGTTGGGTTTCACTGTATTTTTTTGTATTTTGTCTTTATAGCTTAGTTATATTTTTCCCTTCATGTCTTTCTCAAAATAATATGAATCATTGATTTTATTTTATGTGATGATCATGTACAACATATTCATTGCCTTCTTTAGTTAAGTGATATTGATTATGTTCCCTGTAAAAGATTTCTTTGTGATCATACAAATAAGGGCTGCATAATACCATTCTAGATTCATTGAGTGGCACCACATCGTACGTTACCTCATCCACAGACTTTGATGAAATTGCAAATTTTAAAGTGCATTGTTTTGTTATGTGCAATTTATGATTCTTGCTTATCCATTTAAGTGAGTAAGGTTTATGATGTAGCTTGGTTGTCAATCCCAATTGTTTAACCACTACCTTTGAAATCAATTTAGATTGAGATCCACTATCTATCAATGTATCGATCTTAGTATGTTTCATTATCACCCTCATATGAAACAACTTACTTCTATAATCATATACATCACCAATTTTACCTCTCAAACTAACTGCTATGATTTTAGTCTCATCACCTAAATCATATTCCAAGTCTGTTGATCATCATTTTGTTGCCACTATTTGCCTCCCTTTCCTCTCTTTGAACCACTTTGGTCTCTTCCCTGGGTGCAATTTCCATCAATGGTCATCATAACACC
This sequence comes from Picea mariana, assembly GCA_032191745.1. NCBI lineage: Eukaryota > Viridiplantae > Streptophyta > Pinopsida > Pinales > Pinaceae > Picea > Picea mariana. The sequence continues at coordinate 17,178 of JASDQU010189427.1, read as the reverse complement.
CTTCTTTCTTCCAATGCTTGCAAGAGAGATTCCCTTCCTTTACCGTCATTGAAATTGATTTCTTTCCATTCCCCTTCCTTTTGTCATTTTTCCTTGAAGACGATTCCACTGATACACCAACTCTCGTTTTTCCTGCTTCAATGTAGGTTGCTTGAACAAAAACCTCATCAAGATTAGTAGGCCCAAACATAAATACAGTGTTACAAATATGTGAAGGTAAACCTCCTATATACTTCATAAGATTTTCTTGTGTATGTAATGGAATATTTAACATTAATTCCATCTTACGAAATTCATCTGTGTATTCTTGCATCATTTTTCCTTTTCTTAGTTTAAGGATTTGTCATTCAATTAAATCTTTCTCCTTATAACCCATAAGACAAATTTATTTCTAAGTGCAAAAACAAAATTTTTTCATGATGGAAGTACATTACCAACATGTTTCATGCCATTTTTCAACTTACTCCACCAACAAATGAGTGTTGTGCCTGCAAGACAAAGTGATGCCAACTTAATTTGTGTTGCCTCATCTTTAATTTATTGCACACTGCAATAAACATCCATCTGTCTAACCCAGTTATCAAGCCTCTCAACATTGACTTAACCATCATACATGAGAAATTAAAATTTTACATCAATCTTAAGTAAAGTCATATCATGTTTATGTTTATGTGAATGTTTTCTTGCGGTAGATTTTGAAATTGTACCTGAAGAAGAAGAAGATGATGGAGAAGAAGGAGGTGAAGGAGGAGTTTTAGGAGGATCCTCTCCTTCTTCACTTTTTTCTTGTTTGGAATATTCCCCTTGGAAAGGCCTCTTCTGTTCCAACTAATCCTCAGATAATACCTTTACCATCTCAGACATGGAGAATAAAGTTTTCTGCAACTCTATCTCATTCTAAGACATTCCTTCTTCCAATGCCATCTCCTCACTTTGATAAGTCCTCTTTCTAGATTCAATCTCAGGATCCTCTTCTACAAGCTAGTATTCACCACGACTCATCTTTTCCCTGGTAATCATGCAAACTCAAACAACCAACTGTCAACCTGCTGTGATACCACTTGATCTGAAATGATCTTTAAAGAATTCGTTAAGCTTTAAGCATGTGTTCAATTACCAATTAGGAAATAAGGAAATAAGAAGAAATTAATGAGATATTATAGCATCCATAATAAATGAATGTAGATCAGAATATAAGCATAAAGAACATCAAAAAATAACAACAACGTTGTTAACGAAGTTCGACAAGATTGCCTACGTCTTTAGGCCTTTGTCTCAATGGGGGAGGATTTCTTTTTTATCTTCAATGATTCAAAATTACATCAGAAAAGTGTCAAAGGGATTAAAACCAGGTCTGGTTGTGTTCTTATCGAACTCAAGAATCCAACACAACTTACGGTACTGAAAAAGGTTGAGTGTAGCTCCCAGAATTGGCCTCCAAAGTTTGCTTACTCAATGGCTTATGTGCATAAAAATGGCTTCAAGATTCACAAACTCATCATCATTATGCCGATATGAAACTCCTGGTCTATCAAAAATATCTTATTTATGTAGGATTTGAGTTGGTGATCCTATCCCAACCTCCTCCCAAGATCTGGTCTCAAATCGGGCTCCAGATCCCCCAAAATGGGCAAAATCTCTTAAAATCAGCATAAAAAAATCATTAAAAAAAATAATAATAATCTATTTTTAAGGTCACAACCAAGCTAGCACACCAAATTGGTGTATGAGACCCCCTTGTTTGTGGGACAAGGGACGCCCCTCCGCCCAACGATTTGACTGGTAAAGTATACGAAGGTATACATACCCTACCCCCCTCTGGATTTGAACCTATGACCTCTTAAGAGGAAACATATGTTCTTAACCATTAGGCCCACTCAGGTTGTATATAAAGTTTAAAACTCACAAATAGGAAAAATGCACCCAACTCGTAAGTCTCTAGGCTCCAGGTCACATGGGACGCTATATGTCCATGCACTAAGCACTTTCCCTGGTCCTTTGATACCACTTTAGCATCCATATAGCCACATGTCATCCATACTACCACGCGTCAGCCTGTCATTGGGCCACGCCACGTACGAACTACCATGTGTCATGTCCATACAGTGCCATGTATCATTTCCGTACTATTCCAATTCAACCCAAAAATGCCAAAATGGAGTGACACATGTCACCTCTTTGTGTTTCCATGTGTCCCTACTGACATCATCATGATGTCATGATGATGTCACCTATTGTACTGCTGACGTCAGTAGTATGGTCTGTTGACTTTGATCAGTTAACGTTTTTGCATGTTTGGGAAATCGATCAGAATGAGATATCTTTCGCATAAGGTGTCCATTTTGGAAAAAAAAAATATGGCCAGAATCAACGCAACGATCCCGACACAATGGCGTTGGTTTCGTCCAATTATGAGAACTTTGATTTTTAGGCCTTCATGGATCCATTTTGTATCACCAACACAGCCACATTTAAGTAAAAGTGGTTTGGTTCCATTAATTTTAAAATATGGAAAAGGGCATTGATCGATGTATATGAAGAACCTTTACTTAAATGTTGTTGTGCTAGTATAGTTTTAATTTTTTTTGTTCAAATAAAAATATCTAAAAATACCATTTGTCTTTTCAAATTAATTTAACACCATTTTATTAATTAATTTTCTTTCGTCTTTGAATTCCTTAATTAATGTTCTCTCTTCCTTTCACTTCATTAATTAACATTCTCCTCTAACAATTTAACCATTTTTCCTTGTTTAATGTTGTAAATTAATTATTTGGTGTACGTTTTCCCATAGCAAATCTTGCCATTGTTGGAGGGCAGGACTAGAATTGGAAATCCAACCCACCCGTCAAATTTGATGGTTAACAACAATTTACCAGAAATATTGAGGAGGGTTGGAATTTCAAATCCAACCCACCTATCAAATGATAGTTAACAATAATTTACCAGACGTATTGATCATTTACACAAAGAACTATAATGGGTATCAAAGAATTCTTTCTCAATTTGATGGATAAAATTCCTCGTGACAGGAAATTCACCCGTGAAATCCCATCTTTGTTGGAGGTCATTATTCCTTAAAATAAATGTAGCAACTTGTCCAGTTGGATTTTTTTTGTGGCAACTTTGTTTTCTGACAAATATTTAGGATTCAAGAAAATGACAATGACATTGGTGTCATGGGAACAGACGCCAAAGAGGAATTCTACAGTCTAACGATGTGTACAACATTACACATCTCAAATTTGAGTAAATCATGAAATCATGCCACCATTATGTGTAAAATGTAAATGAACCAAACCATAATTCACTCCTCAAGATGATCAATATACACCTTTCCGGGATTGGAATTTGACGTCTTGTAGGATGTTTTTTTCTTCCAAACTCATACTTGACAAGTGAATAGGAAATCCACATCTCAAGAATCACTGCCATAAAATATTTTAACTTTTCAAAATGATTTTTAATTATGTAGGGTGCCCGTCATAAATTCTAGTAGGTACCTAAATCTATACATATAGCCTATAACGCATGTTGTGTTAGTATATCGATTGGATTCATTATCGCTCATTGTACCCATATATAATATGATTGATGGATGTCCCTATGGTACTCATTTCACATAAATCAATGCATATTTCTCATTGTACCCATCATAATACAGATGGTATATATAATACAATTGATTCATGTGGGTATCTCACTCTCTGCACTTAAACAAAGTTTATTCAAATTGATCTAGATTTCTTTACTTGCCTTCTTATCCACCCCCTACTGAAGCTCTAACCTAGAACCAAATAATTTCCTTTATTTTCTCCCTATAGCCTGATATTACTTGTTTTAGATTATTTCAGAGAGGGAAATCATCAAATAAATGCTACTTCTATTAGGATACCAATGGGGAAGTCTTCTAAGTCTACACCTATAGGATATAACACATGGATTGGTAGGGGAAGTGCCACTACATGTGACACTAAATAGGGGTTCCTTAAGGGGTAAATGAACTTTAGTATTACCAATCTACGTACAACTCATTGGGATTGTTAAATTCCAATGTCCATCGACTATAATCGATAATCCACTTATGATTCAACTTTGCTCTGTGTAGTGTTGGGTTTTCTCTTCTCTAGTGGGTCTATTCTACTTTGTTAACTTCCAAGGATTTTAAGTCTTTTAATGAACAATGCACATACGTGAATAGGCACTGTAAGGCACACTGATGGAGAAGGATGATCTTATAACAATAAATTCATTGAGGATTTTAATTGGTTTAATTAAAATCTTGAATTTTGTTGAATAGTCCCTCTCCTATAATTCCTCCATATAAATTTTGCATATTTGTAGCCTTTTAGAGTGTTGGAAACTAGGGTTGGAGATATTTTCCTACTCTTTATAAAATCCTATTTTCTTTTATCTTCCATGATTATCTATGAATGGTCATCTTTTTTTCTTTTAATGGTTAATCTTTTTTCACCAAGATAATGAGAATATACACATACCCAATTGATAATATAGTAAGTATATACACGTAGAGGTCAATAATACATTTGGATGGCAGGATGGTGAAATTTTTAGCATTCATCAATGTTAGAATGATTTTTTAATACCTAATTTTAATCCTCATACAATGCATTCGTATGAGAAAAAGACAAAGAGAATCGAAGAAGGTGGGTTTTCACAAATGGTTGTAGAAACAACAACAATGGGTTATAAGAAGATCACACATTCCATCTTCCGAACTTCCAAGTTCAAATTATCTCCCCACTATGAGTCCATATCCCTAAATGCAATTATAAGGTTCTCCATTTTCAAATTCTATACAAGGCTTGAATCCTTACATGATCCCAAGATGTCTTAAGTGAGGTTGGGCAGGCAGAGTTGGATTCAAATTTAAATGATGCATGAGGTTAGATGAGCATCGTTCGATTCAATTTTTTTCAAATCCAATAATTTGCAAATTATTTCAAATTCTATGATACTCACCCAACCCAGCCTCACACAACATTCAATGTGGCATAGCACAGTGCAAGATTGGAATTTTAAATTGAAAATTTGATGACAGTCATTTTCTTTTTATGCTTCATGAATGTTAAAAACAAATTGTGATGTTATATGAAAATTTCATTGTAAACCTTGTATGTGAAACATCCATCTAAGATTCATATTTTGTGAAATTAAAAATCATAGAACATTCAATGTTACTTTGCAAAAACATGAAGATGGGTGTCTATTTTTCTTGTTTTATGAGAAAACAAATTGTATTTTCACAAATTCTTAAACTTACGGTAAACAACGATAATTTTTTATTTAGAAGTTCACTTTACAGTAAAAACAAAACTTGTGAAGAAGTTTGTTAGCTTCCTACTGACTATTTTTCAAAATTGTTTTATTGAGATTTGATATTTCAATTTGGAAATTGTTTCACAGTATGTTCCTTAAAACTAAAGGGAATGATAATGAGTTATTTTTCCCCCAATAATGTATCTATTACTAAACTTTTATTTTTGGCAAATGAAATATACTGCAACAATCTACAGAGAATCTATTTTTTGATGACTATATTTTTCAATCTAACATATGAATATTATAACTTCTAAATTTTTTTGAAGTTGACCAATCTAAAAAAGTTGCATATTTTAAACACTTGTTTTCCCCCACCTTGTATCTATCTTAATTTTTACTTAAAATTAAAATATAAAACTACCATTTTGAAGAGGACAGTTTAAGGATTTTGAATATAAATTTTCCATAATTTTTCACTATGTATTTTTATAGATATGGATATTCCATTTCACTTTATCATAATGTCACCTGAAAATATTATGTAGTGATGTTTTTATAAAATTAAAAAAAAATAGATAAAAACAATGAAAATGAAAACAAATTATATCCATTGAAAGTAGATTCAATTTTACAAATGCTAGTATCAATTCTAAAACTAAATTATCAGTATCTGCAGGAGTTTGCAACCTCCAAAGTTCAAGTAAGCTAGAGGGAATTATCAAGTTCTTGCAAGCAGTTTCATTTGCATGTTTTCAACCAAAACAATATTTTGGCCGAAAATTATTTTGTTCGGCCGAAATATGTTTTTATAATGGAAACCATAAAAATAAACGAATTCGTCACCCTTTGGTCAAAAAGTATTTTTTTCAATCATAAAGTGGGCGAGAGAATTCTATCGACTGAGAAAAAATGAAGGGATGTGTCATTTTGTTTCAGTTGGAGAAAAATCATATAAATATAATTTCGACCGAGCGAGTTGTACATAATTCACTTGCTCATTTCATATTTTTGCATATATGAAACCCATCAGAAAAATTTTGAATCGTATTTTTCACTACTTGGAGGATCTTTTTTGTTGTTTTGAACAAGGTTGTTATTTTGAATGGAAACAAAATTTCTCTTTTTGAAGTTTAGGTTTTTATTGGAGTAACAATTGATATATAGAAGGCTTTGTTGAACATTTTTTCAATGTGTAGATTTACTTGAACATTATTTTCAAGGTAAAGGATTTTATAAGAAATTTCTTATTATATCAAAGGGAATATTTTTGAGAGTAAGTTTTTTTAAACCTTTCCTATACAATTCTTGATATTATTTTTGAATAATTTTTGTGACAATGAAGTTTTTTCTGAAACTATTCTCAAACATTGAATTTTTTTATTTTTTTTACAGATAACTATACTCATGGGAAACAAAATTGGGCGCAACCAAAAATTTTATCCCGCTCGTGATGAAACTCGCCATAACAAACAAAGGAAAGATCATTATTGGATAAATAAATGAGAACATGAAAATATTGAAGAATAAACGATGATATTGTAAATAAAGATTGTCAACAAGAGGAATTCCAAACAGGTATGCATGTACATATTGTCTATATTAAAATTATAGAATTCAAGTTTAAAGTATTGCTTAAAATAGAATTGATTGTAATTTGGATTTGATCTTTTTCAAAAACTACAAATAGATTTTCCTCATAACGTTGATGAAGTCATTGAAATCGAAATTGAAGCAAAAGTCAAATGGTATGTACATAAATCTAGATAATACAAACTGAAGACCGGTATATAGTTTAGTGAATTTGTGTTTGGGTTTTGTTTTTAATATAAACTTTAAATTGAAATATCCAGAAGAATCTATCAACATTGATGATGAAATATTAGAAAATGTTAACACTGACAAATTTGAGATGAAAAAAGATAAGAACTATATAAGATATCGTGTTAATAATATGTATAATATCTTTTTAACAAAGGAATCACTAGCAGTAGAAGTTCAACTTTTTTTCAGTCTAATAATGTCAAGAAAGTTAATATAAACTACATCATTATTGGGTATTTAAAAGTCGACAAAAGATACAAAGTTTAAACATAATGTCTTTGACAATATAGCTAGTGGATTAAAAGCTTTTGGAAAATCTCGAAAAAATTGTTTGTGTTGCACATAGAGTGATACAAACAACAATTTTTTCATCTAGCAATATAATAGATCGTTTGACACAACACATGGAAAAAGCGATGGGAACGTCAAGAAAAAGATTGTACAAACATAGGAAATTTCGATTGCAAATATATGAAAATGATGAATTTTCTTGTTGGACAGTTATTTCTACAGAACCCTACGAAGATAGACTTGCAGAAAATGTTAAATAATCGGCTTGGAATTTTTGGTTAATAGAATCTCATTTTTCACCACATACAAGGGATGTGCTGCGACAAAGATTAGCACGAAAACAATATAAAGAACATCCAAAACATATATTGCTAATGCCACAAATAGAATTGTTTAATAAGTTCAAAGATGTTAAAATTTCCATCAATATATTTGTGCAACAAAAACCATCGTTTGTTAGACCCATCATTGTTCATGACACTTGTTGTTGTCATTATCATGTATAATTTGAGTTATATTACGACACTTTTCTTGATTTTGGTCAAACTTTATGGGCAAGTTCACCTCCTCCTTCCACATTCCGTGCTTTTATATCTAAAATTCTATGTGAAAGAGAAGGTGATGAATTATTTTACCAAAACAAATGTGTTGGTGGAAATAAATGTGATTGTTGTGGAAATCTAAGTTTGTTTCACTCAAAGTATCATATTGATATGAATGATCAATCATTTTCTAATATAATAGTCAATTGGAAGAGATATGAATATATCAATAGCGTGGCTCCACATTCTTCGAATTTTATTTCCAAAAGGATTGATTTGAAGGTAGATAAAATCTGTGTGATAGATTTTTTAAAAAATTTTGATGATGAAATTTATAAATACACCAAGCATTCACATAGAGCTCGAAGGTAAGACCTACAATTCAAACAATCTCATGAACTATTTCCACGAGGGAAAATTTTGTCTGCAATTGATTTTGCAGAGAGTTACACATTCACTGCACAAAAATAAATATAGAGTGCATATTATCATTCTGATCAAGTCACTATATTTGTCCACGTTCTATATAGACATGCTCAACATAGTGTTGATAACATAGAAAGCACCAATGACAATCGAAATGTTATTAAAGAATATCACTTTTATAGAAGTGATGATCGAGCACATGATACACATTATGTACAACATTGTTTTGATAAATTTTATGATTCATTGAAAGAACATGTGATTGGATTCGATCGACATTGGATATGGTCATATGGATGTGCAGGCCAATTCAAATCTTCATGATCATTCTATTGGTTGTGTTGTCTTCACAAGAAATCAAACATTACACATTGTTGGAATTTCTTTGATACTAGTCATGGAAAAGGAGAGCACGACGGTGTAGGGGCCTATGTAAAAAAATCACTTCGAAGGTATCAGATGAACCCTCATGCCAATTGATTTAAATCTGTTGATCAAATTGTTGAATGGTGCAAATTGGTGCTAAGCCATGAAAATAATCAGTCAAGGGATGTGCACAGGTGTTTGTATATATATGTTACACATGTACACAAGATATTTTTATTCACAAGTTTAAATTTATATCATGTGCAATCATGTTCTTGATAGATTTCAATTTAACAATTTATTTTCTTGTGCATGTTTTTTTGGTATGTTCGAAACCAGTATGTTAATAGATCAATCCCATATGAGGCCCGTACAATACATGGGACGTGAAAAGCGTATTCAGTTAAAACAAAACGCCATCAAAATGTGTTTGCACTTAATAGAAGAAATGAATCTTGTTTTTATTCAATTTGCATAGAGGACACAAGATCCATAGAGATTTGTTGTAACATCCCACTCTTACACACATTTATCGGACTTATTCTTTGAGGACACTTGTGTGCAAGCGATACGGTTCATTATACGACTGGTTGTTTTGATTATGATTATGAGATGTTGTGGATCTGATGTTATACTATTTTTCTATATTTATATCGACAGGTGCTATTGACTGGTTTCTCCTGAGTTTGTAGGACTATGGACATTAGAGGATTCCAATAGCCTTGATGGATCTCCTTGGACTCTGGATCGAGTCAGAGAGTGGACTGTTATGGTTTGAATTTTTTTGGTATTTTCGATTTGACATACGACTAGATATTATGATGTTGATTTGTTATAGATGACACATTTCGTTGATGGATGTAGGCTGACGGTAGCTTGCTAACCAGACTCACATAGGAATAAAGGGGTCACGTACGAAAACCAGATACATTGAGGGAGAGGTGTGGTAGAAGCCATGTCGCAGCCTACTAGCACTCTCATTGTGGCTTGAACTGTAGGTTAACGATTACCTAGTTCGAGAGATCCACGATGTCCTGAGGGCATACTGTAAAAGTCGTTCACGATGCTTCTAAGGGGCACACAATAAGGCAGGGTCCTTATTCCTTAGAGGTGATTAGTCTCCCACAAGGTCACCTGATGAAGTATCGACTCCATGGGTTTGACATCTACCAAATTCAATCAAGAGGTGAGCGGCACCCTTGGAGCACGTAGTGGCTCTTGAAGGGCACATCGCACAAATAAAACCAAAATGTAGGTTAGTGGCACCCTTGGAGCACTTAGTGTGTCTTGAAGGGCATGTCGTGATTCTAACTATGGTAAGTTAATGAACCTAGTACCTAGAAAACTATGACTCCTTAGGACCTGGTGGGCCTTAAAATGAATTGTGTTATGAGTAATGTTTAATAACAAATTTTCCCTTAAGAACTGTTGCCAAGCCTAGTGAATTTAAAACCTAGGTTGAAGTAGAACCTATGAACAAAAAAAATAAAAAAATAAACATGTAACAAGAAGGAGGTAAAGAAAATTCAATCATTAATAATTAAAATAAAATTTTATTGGAGGAATAATTTATTAACAGGGAAAATTATTGTTTATATCTAAACTTGCTAAATTTGAACTTAGAAGAAAAGGGGAAACTTAAGGAAAAGGGTAATGTCTAACATACTAGGGAATCTAGTCTTTGGAACCTTCTAATTATGAACTCAACTAGGTTTTAGGAAAGGCGGTAGTGATTTAAGAATTGTAAGGGAATAAAGGGACACCGAGGAGATTTTTTAGGAATGATTTTAGGTGGGTGAGGGAAATAGGAAAATTTACTTAATTAATAAATGGATTTTCTGGTGCAACTAGGGGATCGGGTGACGTGTACGGGGGAGGTTTTTCCTAATTAAATTTAATAAAAATAATCTAATGAGGGTTTGGGAAATGAATCACTAAGAAAACTCTATAAAAGGGATGGCAGAGGAGGAGTATGGATCACGTCTATTATGCGTAAGGTTACGCTGCCAGAATTTATCTTGACTAAAAATTTTCTTGTGGGAGTTGGGATGACTTTGTGAGGTGACCTCGGAGCTAAAATTCTCAGTATTGTGTGTGTGGTCCATTTGTGGTTTGGGGGGCTGACAGGAAACAAGAGTACCCCTAGCATTGGTTGAGAGGTACCAGTGAAGTCTTCATGGTTAGCAAGCAAGAGGACACGAGGATTGTCATCGCGACAGAACGTCTTCTATTTCTTCATCATCGGTTATGGTATTTTAATTTATACTGGAATTTGTAATATTATTAATTGTCTATATTGTTAGTAATTTTTGTCACGACACCCGAATTCTGATATCGAATTTTACAATTGGTCTTGTTGTTTTTATGTACGTGGGAAGGTGAATTTACATGCTCGTCATTTCAATTCTTGCAATGTATAATGGCTACCAGAGTAAATTTTGTACAATAGCGAAATTCGTGGTCGTTGCAAATGATTCCATCAGACTTATAAATTAGGTTTTGTTATTTTTTTAAATGGCTAACTCATGGGATGGTATATGGTGGTATGTCCTTGACCGTATGTTATTTATTTTAAAATTTGGGGTGGGAGAACCTGGACGATTGAATGTCCCAAAACTCGATATCTTCCTTACTAACCCCTCTAGTTCGGACGCGTTAGCCACAGTAAATCGTTCTGTGTACTCTTCCCTCACTTCGACGTGGGTATTGGTTCGATTCTTGCATTGCTCCCCTTTTTCTCTTGAATCGAAGCTTACCTACAGCTTAACCACTATTAGACTTGTTAACAGACCGCAATTTACCTAGCGAGGATAATTGTTGCTCACTCTTGAGGGATTTTCCACTGTAGGCATGCTCCTTAATTAAACCTCTTCCCTTGGAAAATTGTTAGCACTGAGTTTTAAGGAACCCTTGCCCTCTCCTTGCACACGTGATTTCGTTTTCTGAATCTAACCTTGATCCCTTTACCTTGTAGTTACGTGCCGATTCTCGTGTGAACGCTGGGCGTTGTTGGGCATAAAAACCCGCACTAATTGCAGTCCCAGTCTCAGGAGCGACTGTGTATATCCTAGAACTACACCCAAGACTTAATCTTGGCTGCGTTTTTGTTCCTAGACTCTCTCTTGTATCCTGTATATTCTGGCGCGGCATCGAGCCTGTCGAGGTTCGAAGAAGACACCTAGTGAACTGGTCTTTCTCTGCTTTTAATTACTCCTTGCCATCTTTGATATTACCTCTCCACGCGCAACGTAATTCCTTGGTTACCCTCAATGAAACGCGTGTTTCTTACCAGCGAATTTCGGGATCTCTTGCCCGCGGTCTTCATGCTCTTGTGCCCTTCAATACTCAGTCTTCGTTTGCCTCTTCCTTATGTATTTAATTGCCCCTTAGTGCTCGGCGTTCTGCTGGCCCAACACCCAGCAATTTCGTCCTTTCGACTCCGATTTTATTTGTCCATCCTTCCATGTTTTCCCTTCCTTCCATCCTTCCGTGACAGGAACTACCCACTTGCGTTCAGTTCCTTTCTATCTCTGCTTTGGGTGGCAAGTGAACTTGCCCCTAGCATTGTTTTAAAGGATGTGTTATGTTCTTAAACTGTTGTTTAAGTGGTTGATGGTAAAGGTAAATTATCATACTAGCTAAGATTTCGTTATCCACCAATATTTTATTTCGCCTTCCATTGATTTTTCGTCTATCCATAGGCACTCATTTTTAGCTAAATGTTCCTCCTTGTGCACTTCTCATCTTACGGGTTAGGTTAATGTTATCCCGCGTTTATAATTTAGATCATGTTATATCTATACCTTCCCTGTTTAATTACAGTTTAAAGGAAAATTGAGTTGATCTCTAGAGTTATGGTTAACCATCTTCGAAGTGCTCCCCCATAGTAAGGTCAATCCTTAGAAGGTTTTCAATGGTGTGGTTGATTTCTTAAATGAATGAAGAGTTTATATAAGTTATAGTATACCAAAACGTCTACTATCTCACCTTAAACTACATAAGACTAATTACTTTCTCCATAGCAATGAAGAACCGATGGTTAGTCTCTAGTTTACTTGCGCCACGGATTCACTGTGACGTATGATTGGTTGATTGATTGCTTAATTGTTCCATGGAATAAAACTAATTATTCTCATGCACCCCGAAATTTATAAGATTAGACTACTTCTTGTGCCACTAAGATAAGGTTTGGAATGACATAGAATGATGCAGATGATAACCTATGTCCTTGACCTTTCGTGATTAGATGCAGAGTTATTATCGCATGTTGTTAATGACAAACCCTTTTGTGTAAATTCTTTTCCTTTAGAAATTAGTCAGAATGTACGACGGGATATGATTAGCGTATTCTTGCATCATGAAGATAATTTGTTGTGAAAAAAATTCAAGTTCGAATTCTCGCGCGCTTCACAAAATTTAATGATTTTTGAAGAATTAAGTTTTAGTTACTGGCGCCTTGAACTTTGATGTACGACTAGCTAAGTAGTTAGACATCCCTGCGCTTTTATTATGTTGACGTATGGTTGTTTTAAAGTTGGTTACTCTCGCGTCAGTTAATTGTTGATGAGTAATGATTAACTAAATGGATTAATTGCGTACATTCAATGATGTTGAATCATGTTTAATATGGTAATCCAGTCATGCACATACCTTGAAAGTAATGTTGATTAATGTTAAATCCAATAATTGGTTAAGAACGTTCCTTAAAAGAAATGGTGTTTGGTTGTTTAACTTAGTAGTTAGATCAATCACGCGCCTTGGAAACAATGTTGATTGTGATTGTTTAGATATTATATTTCTGGCATGAAATGAATAGATGTTTTCTTTTGTGCCATAAAAATAAGGAAATTACATTTGCCCCTCAACCCCTGTCGTTGTATGATTGATGAAGTATTTAAATTTTCTTGCTTCTTGGAATTTAATGTTGACGCATGGTCGATAGATTTTGATGTCGTTGTATGATTGATGAAGTATTTAAATTCTCTTGCTTCTTGGAATTTAATGTTGACGCATGGTCGATAGATTTTGATCTCACATTGCGCATTGAATTAACTTTGATGTATGATTAAAAAAGATGATGTTTACCCTTGTTTATTGGGTTATTTATGGATTGATGATATAGATGATAGATGTGTTGTTGATTATCTAGTGTCTTGGATTGATTGGGTTAGTGGGATGTAGACACCTCCTTGTTCCTTAGAACAGATGCCAACACTGAGACTTTAAATAGTTAAAATCAATTGGAACCTAGGCTTGAGCATTGCTTATGTGTCCTGGAGGTCCTAACCTTGCAGGTTCGACGGGTAGTATATTATGTGTTTATGTGATTTATCCTTATTATATTTTTTATTTGTTATGGTATCTTATGTTATCTTAGTGATATCTCATGATAGTCCTTATGAGATGCGTTGAATGTTTAAGATTTGTACTATTATGCATCGTTATTAATGGTAGAATGTAATGATGTTGGGTTGTTGTTATTTAATATGTTAATACATTGATGTGTGTGTCTTGGTTAATGGTGACAATGTGTCGTCAATGTGTCATATTGGATCATTATTATTAATGAATTATTATTGTTTCTTTAATTTATGTGTTTGACATGTCAGTGATGTTGACTATCTTTTATGATGTTTTAATTTACTAACACAACCAAAAACAAAATTGACTTTTTGTATGTCATTGGGTTGTCGTAACAATGGGGACGTTGCATATGGTATCAGAACAAGTTTAACCCTGCGACTGTGGATAGTCATGTCTTCCACTGTATTAAACCCTTGATTATTAACTTTTCCCTGATTAAAATTTTAAACTTGTCTGTACCAGTAACCTTGGTTGGAGGATGTCCTGGAGGTAGACGACTTGGTGTTGGGGGTAGAGGCACAACGCCTATAGGAGCATCCACACCATGGAGGTTTAAACCCCAAGGAGAAGAACAAGTCTTGAGAAAAGGGATGACTGTTGAGAGGGATGTACATGGCCTAACAAGGTCCTTCCAGGGAATGTCACGGGCCTTAACTAACCGTCTGTAGTAGGATGAGGCTAGGGCACTTATACCCCTAAGGGTCCATAGTGTGCCTTATCCAGTACTTGTATCATTCACGGAGAACTATAGAATATTAAGTTCCTGAGTTCACGAGCGCCACATATGGCTTAGCCATCGAGGCATGGCTGGAGAGGAAGGCAATGTGCTTCCTGCTTCATGGTTATGACATCCAACATGAAGCTCTGCATGGCGGACTTCAACTAAAGGGGAGAGTTCTTTTATGGTTGAAGACGCTCCTACCTCATCTAATAATGGGCATCGAAGCCATGTTATGAGAACGGTTCGTGGAACGGTTCTAGAAGAATAAATTGTTAGAGGAACTCATTGAGCGCCAGCTCGATGAGTTCAGCATCTTACAACAAGATGGTCGTACGATGTCAGACTATGAAACCAGATTTATGGAGATACTCCATTATGCCCCACATCTTAACATGGAGAAGGTAGAGGTCGAAAATATTGTGTTTGTCCTTAACTCCATCTTTCACGCAAAGGAGACGAAAAAAAAGCCATGAACGTCGCATGACGCAGTCCACTAGGCTTCTTAGTTGAGGAAGAATTTACTGCGGTGAATAAAAACCAGTCCGAACACCATTCTAATGTGATCGAAGCGTCAGGTACCCTCTCCAACCAAACTTTTAGTATTTGTTATATCTTGGTTCTACAAGGAGCTCTATTTCTAGTACCATGTTGAAGGGATTTAGGTAAAGGCTTTGAACCAGACGAGTTTAGATTCATCGAAAGGGATTTCGGTGCCAACCAGATGGTTGGAGGAAGAGGTGTGAAATGTCATTTAAATCTGGGGAATAGTGTAACGAAGTCTGACCTGTACGTCACGAAATTAAAATCTTGTGATGACATGATCAGTTTGGACTCGGGTGGAAATCACATGATGCGATACTCAATAGTAAGAGGAGGTGGTTGAGTTGGACCGACGATGAGGGAAATAGAAGTTTCATTGTAGGAGGAAAATGGGGAGTATACCTAAGGTTCATATCTTCCCTATAGCTACAGAGGAGCCTATGCAGGGATGTAAGCTTTATGAAATACTTGCGTTGAAAATAAAAGGGCGTGGAGGAAGGACTAGAAAATCGTTTAGTAGTACGAGATTTGTTGATGTATTCCCAGAAGGGTTACCAAGTTTTCCACCCGAAGGGGAAATTAGAGTTTACCATCGACTCAAAATACTTAGAACTGAACCAATAGCAAGAACGCCTCATCGGATGTCAACTCCTGAGTTACAGGAGTTTAAAATGCAACTGAAGGAGTTGTTGTACCTAGGACTTATACGTCCAAGTGTGTCACCGTGGGGTGCGCCTTTCATTTCCATACAGAAGAAGGATGGGTCGTGGAGACTCTGCATTGACTACCGTCAATTGAACAAGGAAATGATCAAGAACCAGTATCCATTGTCGAGAATATATGATTTGTTGAATCAAGTAAAGGGAGCACTAATACATATGACCAAATTTGCCATGGTTTTTCATTGTTATTGCCACACATATCCCTTGCACTTTCCACGAAAGCAAAGACTATTTTTCATGGAAATTTTTTCGTCGCTATATCCATGAACCAGGTATTCATGGAAACAGCGATGAAATAAGCCCTCTACATGTGATCATCCTCAAGATAGGTTTACCTTAAAAAGCATGGCAATAGTGACAAAAGTGCTTCGTAATACGGATGAAAAACCATGCCAAAGTAAAAAACCTACCAACAGATTACGATGAAGATGCCATATGTGTGACGCAAAAGCGTGGAAATTTGCGATGAAAAAGCATGGCAATAGTGACAAAAAATTTTGGCAGAGAAAAAACTTACGACGCAGATGCTATATGTGCGATGCAAAACCGTGGAAAAGTGTGATGAAATTTTCTGGCAATAGCGACGAAAATCCTTGTTAGACTAAAACATAATCATTACCTTGCGACGAACTTTTGTCAATATTTCCACGCCTCTTGTAGGTTTAAAAAAAAAAAAATCTACATGAGAAGTTGGATGGTGGGATTCGTAAGATCTTCCAAAATAATGGATTCAACCATGAGAGTGGATGGGGGACATAATTATAATTAGGGTAATAGGGCTATATATAATTAAGTGGTATTTCCCACCATGATTTTATAATTATGATGAAGTGGGGTATATTGAAAGGAATTACTAATATCCTCACCATCCTTGATGTGGGTACTACCAAAAGACAATACATAATACACATGATTGTGTACAATTGATTAATAAATGGGATGAACAATACATGAGATAGAGTAGTGATAATATGGTGAATTGTGAACTTTATATCCATGGTGAAAATATAGTAGGTTGTGCCTACATTGGGATCAATATTGTCACCTAGTTTGGAGCCAATTCTAGCAGAAACATGAGAGATGCAAATCAAGGACCCATATA
>JASDQU010189424.1:2132-20300 GCA_032191745.1 Picea mariana | reverse complement strand
GAAATAAAAAATTCATCTCAAGTTTCTAAGGTAGAAGAACCTTCTTTTTCTTCTAATATTACTGATTCTATCCTTGAGATTGACATTTCATCCCATCCTAAAGAACTGAATACCGAATCCTCCCAACAGAAGGAAAATTCCTCTTCATCTTCTTTTGATTCATCACCTATCAAACCTTCAAAAGGTGTTTTACACACTTACACTAATCTGCCTGTCCTTGAAGAAATTCTCCATGATCTGTCCTCTAAGGGTGAAGAGAATCTAGCATTGTTGCTTGGTCAATTTTATAAAGCCTCTTATTTTTCACTGGTCTCTGAACCTTCTGCTCAAGATGAAGTAAGACAACCATTCTATTCTAACTCATGCATCTCATCTCCTCCATCATCTCCTACAAGTTCTTCGTCTGTATCAATCACCAAGACTGCCATGGCTGCCCCTTTGACCAGGATGGAACAGATCTTGGCAAACAGATATACCCCACTTGTCTTGACAAACCCCCTGTCTGCCATGCCAATAGGTGACTACTAGAAATATATGCCAAAGTTTATAGGAGCAGGGGAGTATACTGCTGAAGAACACATTGAAGCATTTTATGGTTATGCAGAAAACATAAATATTTCAGAAGAGGATGTGTGGACTAGAGTCTTCGTCTAGAGTTTGGATGGCCAAGCTCGAAAGTGGTTCAAAGAGTTACCAGCAAATTCAATCACTGGCATTGAACAATTATATGAAGTATTCTTGAAGCATTGGGGAGAAAGAAGAGATCTGTTATACTACATTTCTGAGTTTGGAAATTTGAAGAGAGGAGATGGAGAATCGGTCTCGGACTTTATCAAGAGATTCAATAAAATGTTTGGTAAAATCCCTGCTGATATTAAACCAAGCGATGCATCGGCAAAGATCACATTCTTTGTTGCCTTTGATGTAGAGTTCTGTCTTATCCTTAGAGAAAGGCGATCATCCACGCTTTCTTTAATGTAAGATGCTGCTCTCGAGGTTGAGTCTAACATTACAGCATCAAAGAAGCTTAAAGGAAGGGCTGAGAAGAATAAGTCTACTGTTGAGCCCTCCTCCTCTTCTAATAGTAAAATGGAAAATATGGCTAAGATGATGGAAAGTATAACATCCTAAATGTCCAAATTGAAGGTCCAAAACCAACAACCAGCAAGAGCAAAAGAGCCAAATACTTTCGCCCCAAGAAATCCAAATGCTTTTCCTTATAGAAGGAATAACCCACAAGTTCAGATTCTTCAAAGAGACAGAAACCCAGTTGATGAGCAGAGGATCAGACCACCTCTTCAAAATGTAGTATTGGATGAAGAGCAACAACCACCTCCCGATGAAATTGAGGATGCCGATGAGATAAACTGTTTTGGTGATGAGAATGAGTCTTCATTCTTGACACAGGTAGACTATGAAGAGGCCCTGATGGATCAGCAAATTCAGGAAGCAAGTACTGAAGGGGATATCTACTTGACAGATGATCAAAAAGGTTACAACCTAAGGTCCAAGAAGAATGCTGTTCCAAAAACACCCACTACTGCTCCTGTGGAGAACAAGGAAGATTCTACTCCTGTAAAGAGGAAAGAGGTTGCTGCCAAGTAGCTTCCCGCTCCTGAAAAATAGACCCACCTTCCTGCAAAACAATTGAAGAAACAAGTTCAGCCCCCAGTCAAGGAACAAGTCAGCCTCAAAGCTCCATCCAATGAGGTAAAGGTTTCAGACAGATCATCTTTCTCTTTCAATATTGAATCGGAAATTCGAAAGGTTAAGATACCCATGCCTTTAACTGAACTCATGAAGAATGAAGCCTTTAAAGTAGCCATCTTAAAATCTCTTGAGCCTAAGTCCTCTCCATCAGATGATTTCATTAACCTACAAGATTATAAGACTAAAGTGACCATAGGGCCCATGATAGAAGACCGTGATGATTCTTGTCCACCATTTTACATATCACTAAATGTCCATGACAAAATCCTTCACAATTGTTTGCTCGATTCTGGGGCATCGCATAACCTTTTGCCAAAGGCAGTGATGGATGAGCTTGGGCTCGAAGTCACCAAACCATACCAAGATATTTTCTCCTTTGATTCTAGAAAGGTCAGATGTCTCGGCCTCATCAAAGACATGGTCATTAACCTCGCTCAATTACCAATGAGGAGTATGGTTATGGACATAGTAGTTGCTGATATTCCACCTAAGTTTGGGTTGCTTTTGTCTTGTTCATGGGGAAAAAGATTAGGAGATACATTGCATATGGATCTGTCCTATGCTACGATTCCAGTGTTTGGGGGGGAAATGAAAAGACTTTACAGGGAAAACCAGCTTCCTTATATCATCAGCGATGGAAAGAATTCTGTCAATCATCCTATCTATGCTATGGATACGGATTTTGGTTCATGCATCCTTCAGATTGATGATGGTCAATCAACTCCTATGCAGCTAGTGAAGCCTATTGAACAGCAGGCTGAAAGTGAAAAAATTGCAGTCTGGACTATGTACTTCGATGGGGCCATCACTAAAGACTCAGCGGGTGCTGGAGTAGTTCTGATCTCTCCTTCAAAGGAGACCATATCTTTGTCTTTCAAGCTCAACTTCAGAACCACTAACAACATAGCAGAGTATGAGGCTCTGCTGCTGGGATTAAATTCAGCCAAAGAGATAGGGATAAAAGGTTTGAAATTATTGGGATATGGAGACCTCATCGTACAACAGGTAAACAACACCTTTCAAGCTAAGCATGTCAGATTAAAAGCTTACAGAGACGAGGTATGGAAGCTGCGTGATTCTTTTTCTATTTTTGAAATTTCATACATACCAAGGGATATGAATCAACTCACTGATTCTCTTGCTGTTTCAGCCTGCACATTCATTCCTCCCATGCCCCCTAAGCTCAGCTATGAGATTCAAGTAAAATATCGACCCTCCTTACTTGATAATGTCAAATATTGGAAAGTCTTTGAAGATGATGACGAACTCAACAGATTTCTCCAAGTGGTAGATGAGTTTTCTGATTTGCACATTGATCAGCATAATCTTAATGAAGAATAATCACAGGAACCTGAGCTAAAGAAGAAGTTGGGCCAGCATGACATTATTCAGTTACCAAACAATTATATACCCTGAGGTTTGGTACCCCTGGAAAGGCTATTTGATCAAAATGATGTCCCTTACCAGCCAGACAAAAAGGAGAAAGATCCAGCTGTTCAAGAGCATAACATAGGAGGTAAAAGCCAGCCCAAGTTTATTAATTTGTCTTCTGAATTGACTGTTGATGAGAATTCAAAATACTGTAGTGTTTTGAAGGAATTTTCTGATGTGTTTGCTTGGAAATATAGTGATTTAAAGACTTATGATCCCGATATTATTCAGCATAAGATACCTCTTGAAAAAGACACTATTCCTTTCAAGCAAAAACTCAGGCCTACCAGTCCTCTTCTGCTTCCAGTGATTGAGAGAGAAATTAAAAAAATCCTAGATGCCAAGATCATAGTTCCCTTGAGATATTCCAAATGGATTGCCAATCTGGTGATCGTAAGGAAGAAGAATGGTGAGGTCAAACTATGTGTAGATTTCAGAAACTTGAACAAATGCTCTAAGAAGGAAAACTATCCTCTTCCTAAGATGGAACACTTGTTACAGAGGATTTCAGGGGAAAAGGTCATGTCTTTTCTTGATGACTTTTCTGGTTACAATCAGATTTCTGTCCACCCTGACGACTAGGAGAAGACTGCATTCACCACTCTTTGGGGTAACTTTATGTAATCCAAGATGCCCTTTGGATTAATGAATGATGGGGCCACATTCCAAAGGGCCATGGATATATCATTTGTGGGAGAAAAAGACAAGTTCGTCCTCATATACCTTGATGACATTACAGTATATTCCAACAGCCATGAGGAGCATCTAAAACATTTGAAAAGAGTATTCTTAAAATGAAGTCAGTTCGGGATCTCATTGAATCCCAAGAAATCCCAGTTTTCTCTAAGAAAGGGTAAGCTATTGGGTCACATCGTCTCAGCCGAAGGTGTAATGATTGATCTAGAACGAGTGGAGGCAATTCAAAAGCTGTCCTTGCCGAGGTCAAAGAAGGACATTCAGTCACTGCTCGGTAAGATAAATTTCGTCAGAAGGTTTGTGCCCAATTTTGCTGAATTAGTCAAACACATAACATGCATGCTGAAAAAGGGGGCTGAGATAAAATGGACAAACAGTGTGAGAAACTCTTTTCAGGATATCAAGCAAGCGATCATCAAGTCTCTGATTCTGATCAGCCCAGATTACGGTAAGACTTTCTATGTCTTTTCCTTTGCTTCCTATGACACAGTGGAAGTAGTCCTGCTTTAGAAAGACGAGGAAAACTTTGATCATCCCATGGATTTCTTCAGCAAGACACTCAGGGATGCTGAACTAAGGTATGACCCTATCGAGAAACAAGCTTATTCTCTCATAAAATCTTTAAAGTCATTCAGAATTTATATCCTTCATTCAAAGGTCATCGCATATGTTCCTTCGTCTTCTGTAAAAGATGTTTTGACTCAGCCGAATATCGACGGAAAAAGGGAGAGATGGATTGCAAAGATGATTGAGTTCAATATTGAATTAAAGCCCACCAAACTGGTAAAAGGCCAGGGCCTCGCCAAGCTTTTAGTGGAGGAAAATCATAAGCTGCTGGATATTAATTTCATAGCAGAAATTTCAGAAAATTCACAGACAGATTTGGCAGCGGAAGGGCAGCATGACAGTCAGCAAGTGGCAGAGCACTTGTCCTCCTGTGAATGGTATTCTGGCATCATACATTTTTTGCAAAAACTTGAAGTTCCTCTTGAACTCAGTTTGACTCAAGCTCGAGCTATCGAATTCTGCATTTATAACAATCTATTATATTGGAGGGACCCTACTGGTCTGCTTCTCAGGTGTTTAGATAAAGAAGAGTCTGTCAAAGTGACCCATCAGTTTCATTTATCCATTTGTGGTGGTCATCATTACTGGAAGACTACTGCCCATAAGATCATGAGGACCGGATATTATTGGCCTTTCCTCTTCACAGATGTGTGTGCATTCATCAAATCTTGTGACAAATACCAAAGATTTACCAGTAAGCCACAGCTGAAATCTTTACCCCTGAAGCCTATTATGGTAAATGGCCCTTTCCAGCAGTGGGGTTTAGATTTTATCGATGAAATAAATCCTTCATCCAATGGTCAGCACAAGTGGATTTTGGTAGCCACCGATTACTTCACGAAGTGGATAGAGGCGATCCCCACCCGGAATGCTACACACCAGGTAGTCATGAAGTTCCTCTATGAAAATATTCTGAGCAGATTTGGATGTCCCAAGAGGTTGGTGGCAGATAATGCAGCAGTGTTTAAAGCAGAAGCATTGGTAGACATGTGCGAGTCAATGGGCATCCAGCTTGTACACTCTACTCCTTACTAGCCTCAAGGTAATGGCTTGGCTGAATCATCAAATAAGAGCTTGATCAAAATCATAAGAAAACTGTTAGAAGAAAATAAAAAGAATTTGGATTCCAAATTGAAATTTTCTCTATGGGCAGACAGAGTAACTATTAAAAAATCTATAGGAACTTCCCCATTCAAGTTGGTTTATGGGACTGATTCTATCTTTCCTGTTCAGTTAGTGTTGCCTGTGGCTAAGTTCTTTCAGGAAGAGCAAACTGAGAAAAATGACATGGTAAGAAGGATGCTGGATTTGGTGGAACTACAGCAAGCTCGCGAACAGTTAGTGGACAGATCAGAAGCACATCAGATGCAGATCAAAAAGACGTTTGACAGAAAGGTGAAGGTGGACAGTTTTCATATCGGTGACTGGGTTCTAAAGTGGGATGCTCTTCGATAGGAGAAAGGCAAGCACGGCAAGTTCGATTCCTTGTGGAAAGGCCCTTTTATGATTACTCAGGTTCAAAACAATAACACTTTCATTCTGTAGAATCTGGAGGGTGAGGAAGTGTTCAGTGGCCCGGTAAACGAGCGATTTCTAAAACTTTATTTCGTCTAAGGCTGTATAGCCTAGACATTGTAATGATAGTCTTCGTTTTTAGTTTTCAATAACTCCATGCCCAATGGAAACACTAGTAGATAGTTTAGTTTGTAGTTTCTTTTCCAGGAAAGGCATTGATTCTATGGTTCTTGAAACCTCACAGGGAGGTGTTCATCCCCAATAGGAGCCAGTGTTAACTCCTCAAATAAATCAGTGGATTTTATTTGATTTTAGATGATAGGTTGGGTTCTAAATTTGATTTTTAAATTTCTATAAATAGGTTAGAGAGTCTGTATTTCCAAAATAATCTCAAAAGAAATGTTGATTCTGGTTCGGTCAAGAAAATGGAAAAATATCAGGTTTCGATGGTTTAGGCGAGCCTCCATTGTGGTCATTAACCACCGAAAGTTCTCATTTTCGGCAGATAAGGGGTCGAAGCAGAAGGCAAGTAACCACCGAAAGTTCTCATTTTCAGCAGATAAGGGGTTGAAGCAGAAGGCAAGTAACCACCGAAAGTGTTTGAATGGGAAAAACAAAAGCTCGTGCTTTCGCACGAGCCATATGTCAAAAATCAGTGAAATGATTAGAAAGACAACCGCCGAAAGCTTGCATTGCGAGAGATGATGCACATTCATGGCGTCCATCTGAAAGGTTCAAAGCACCTGTGTCTTATCTATTGCATTGATCATTTCAAATCCACGCAGAGCGGTTATTGGCAGGTATGATTGCACGGAGCTCCCTCCATTTCAGTGGAAAGTACTCCAACTGTCATTTCCAGGTCATTCCTTCATCTGAAAACTTGATGAGTTATAATGAATCCCGAATATCGCTGAAGACAACCACAAAATCACGATTTTATCAGCAAATCATATTTTCAAAATCTTGATCCCGCGTTCTCCGATGATTTTCAAAGGGTCTTCGAGTTCAGCAAGAATCCTAAGTCAAGGAAACCTGGTCGGGTTATCAGGTAAAATCGGAAACTATTCTCTTTCAAAGTTTCAGAAGTTCAATTGCCCCCCCGAAAATCTGAAGTTTCGACATTCCTTAGCTAGATTGTCATCTGAGAATAGGTCAGTGTTTTATTGAATTCATTAATCCTATGATTTGTCACCCGATTTCACTGTTTTTTCATAAGTGGTATCGACTGTATTCCTAGTTCCCAGAGCCATTGCCTCCCGAACACTTTGATTCCCACAGTATCAGGTACAGTCGGTATCAAGTCATGTCAAAAGCAAGTCCTTCTTTGAGATCTGAAGTGGATGGCATGTGGTATTTTGAAGCTCATCCAGAGGTCACAGAGTGTTTTAAACAGGCCGAAGTTTTCACATACTGTGAAAAATTGACAACCTTTCACCAACAAGTGGCCGAAGATTTTTCCCTCTCCTATGATGGAAGGATTGCTAAAATAGGTAGGGAGGAGTTTATTATAGATGAAGCAGCTATTTCCAAATACACAGGGTTATCCAGAATGGGGGACTGTTGGTTTAAAACCTCCTCACCTTCAAATGTTGAACTCAGGTTGTATTTGTTACTAGTGCATAAAGCTTTGACTTGGAAGAAGGATATTCCCATGTCCTATCTGGAATCAAAATGGTAGTCCCTGCTGAAGGAGATTTTGGTGTATATCACCCGTGAGGGGCGCTACAACAGGGTAATGTATTACCATTTTAAACTGTTGAACCATTTCACAGGCAGAGAACACATAAACATGCCTTACTTCTTTCATAAAACCCTGACTAAGATGGCAAGACAGGTGAAAGCCCAGCCTGCTAAAGTTATAAGAAGATTATCACATCAGGGGCTGATTACCCTCCTTGTGAAAGAAGCTCTGTAGAGGAAACAAATTGAGTGGGGTTTCTTTTTGTTTTGGAATGACTTTCAAACAGAAAAACCTCCAGAGATAAAAGATAAGAAGGCTAGAAGCAGAAATGATCCTACTCTCAAGAGTAGTCATAGGAGGAGGAAAGGAATCTCAATGCCCAAAGATTCTATAAAAACATCACCCAACAAAAAGGAAGGAATCAAGAGGAAATTACAGTTTGAAGAAAAACAATCTAAAAACCCTGTCACAGGAAAAAACCTTCTCAATCTAGCTTATAGTGACTCCGAATCAGAGCAGGGTGTGGCAGAGACACAGGACAACTTGCAGATCAAATAGGATGCAAAATTGAAGATAAATCTACCTCCATCAAATCCTCCAGAGACACACAGGCAACCAGAAGCAGAAGCCTCCTCAAGCAGGCCTAAGAAAGGTAGAGAACAGAAAATAAACAAGCTCCTACAAGAGATTTATGAGAGGGAAGTTCTGGAGAGGGTGATTAAAAAGGTCAACGTAGATCTCACTGACAGAAATGCTAAATTGTTTAAAATGAATCAAACTCTTAGAGAAAAACATGATAAAATCAAAGATAGAAACATAGTTTTGATCAGGGAAAAAATGAAATTATACAGGCAACTCAGAATTCTGAGGCTCAAGCTAAAAGAGTTTGAATCACCTGAAGAGAAACAAACTGGGTTGGACACTTTGGCTAATTTAGCCACAACTATAATGGATGTACCAGAACCTCCTACACAGTCAGCAAAAGTTCGTAGGTCTGCACGAACCAGGATTGCAGCATCTAAGAAAGCTTGAGCATTCAAAAGAGGAGCCAGGATAAATATTTTTTCAATTTTGAAATTTCTTCAAAGTTCAACTTTCGGTGGTTTAGGCGAGCCTTCAATGTGCTCATTAACCACCGAAAAAGGTGCTTTCGGTGGATAACTCACCCAGAGACTTACCCAGATAACCACCGAAAGCCTGTGTATCCAGAATTGGATGATTTTTTACACAGATCAAGGATTTTTGAGATGAAAAGATTCAAGATCTTTTCGAATGAATGACTGATGAATTATCAAGTCTATCCCAGTAGATATTTTTGACAAATCGAGGAGAAAATAGTTACTTCAAAGGTCTATGGACAACTTTAATTAAGACAGAAAAGAAGGGCACCTGGCCACATCAGCAAATTCGACTTAATCTCTATTTACAAGTCATCATTTAGCCTTGGGAGGCCGTTCTACACTACACCAACAATCAACAGAGAGAAATCTGGGATTAGCCTCATTTTGAGGAAGTATCCCACTTCTTTTGCAACAGAATTTTGAGTTACTATGTTTAGTATATTTGATTCTTGTTTTCAAGATCTGAGAACTACTTTGTAATGCTATAAATCTTAGGATAGAAGAAGAACCAAGGGTTCGATTTTGGGTTCTACATGCTGCTACTGTAAGAAAGACTTATTCTTATTATATGAAAAATTTCAAGCTTTCTTCAGTTGTGTTGTCAGAATTTTCTTTTCTGTTCTCTGATATCTTATGAGTGAATGTTCTTTATTGATGCTCATTCAATCTGCAAGTGACTGTCATCTCACTAATTGATTGATTAAGTTGATAATCATAAGTTATTTACTTAGTTATTAAACCCATTGTGCTTGTTTTATATGAGTATAATCTGGTTCAATAGCTACTTTCTCTTCCATTTTATCCAACCTTGTCTGACTGCATTGCTAGAAGGCCTTGTGAGATTTTATATTTCTAGACAGTCTTGAAAACACAGTTCAGTCCCTAGATATTCATCTTGATCCAAAAACCATATCAATTATTAATAAAATATTTCCCAAAAAGAGTTAGTTACTAGGTATCTCAGACTTACAGCCTAGGAGAGTTTCCTGGAGTATAACAGCAGGTGAACAACAAATTCACCCACACAGTGGACTTTTGGCTTGACAGTATTCTGGCAGGCTTCATAACAGAGTTTTCCGTGGACACAATGAAGTCATATAGTGCATCGGAGCAATAATTTCTACGTGGACCTTGAGGAAGGTACATTCAATCCATGTATACTTCTATTAAGATACTGTTATATAACAAAGGGGTAATGAAAATGGAATTAGACAACTAAACTTCCCTGTGTGCATGGGGGAAGGGGGGAATCACTGACAGAGTAAGGATAAATGGAAGGAGGGAAGGATAAAGGAAAGAAGGAGGAGGAGCACATGGATCTGATAATGATGGACTACTACCAGATAAAGTGGATCTTGGCATCAACGGGAAAGATGCACGGAGCACCCTACCAATACAAGGTGAATACCAAGAAGAGAGCTATAGCCATGAGGGAAGGCTTGGTGAGTGATGAGGAAGAGGTAGAGGATCTCTAGGTTGTGAAGAAGATTGAGGAAATCCTGCGTGAAACATACGAGAGGAAAACAAGAGGTCCAAGAACAGGAGGAGAAGGAAACCATCCTATCCATATTATTGTTAGTGTGAAACCCATAAACCCATGTGTGACTAATACACCAAAGGGGACACCACCATTTAGATAACCATAGTTCAGAGGAAGTCTGACAGCAGGAAGTACATCTACATAAGGAACAAAAACTAGAGGAGCCTGTTCAGGAAGCAATAATCAAATATCTACACCATGCAGAGGAGGTAGTAGTTCAGTATTCAGAATGCAAGACATGATCCTACCATTAGGTTACCAAAATTTCAGGAAGAAGTAGCAGAAGACCCTGAGAAACACTTGTTCATTTGTGCAAAGATTTGGGAAGAAAAACAGATCACTGATGAAGATACCAAACTCATGTAACTAGCTATTATGCTAAGAGCCTGCACACTAGACTGGTACATGAGTCTAGACACAAACAATGCCCTTGGGATGACCAGGACACTGGAAGGCATTAAGAAGTTGTTGATTAATGAGTTCCAAAAGCTTAGTTTAGAATATCATTACATGAACTAGATGATTGAAATAAGATAGAAACCAGGAGAGTTTGTATGGGAGATTGACCAAAGATTCAAGTAACTGAAGGGAAAGTTAAAATACCTCATAACCGATATGCAACATCAACACATGTTTATCAATTCACTACTCCCACACTTAGAATACCCTTTACGACAACTAAAATTTCAAACGCAGGCAGAGGATCTGAAGGAAGCCTTGCAACTAGAAGAAAACCAGTACCAACAAATAGACCCAGCTATCGAATATTTGAAGGAGGATTTGAAGAATCTCACATTCCAGCTGAACTAGAATAAAAACAAGGAAAAACAATAAGTCATTTGGTGTACCATGTGCAGGATGGAAGGGCACCATTATAACAAATGTCCAATGTTCGCACAATATATGGTAGTAGTAATGTCAAATCCATTAACAACAGGAGGATTATGGTGTGAAATATGGAAGAAACCAGGTCATGACTCATATCACTTCATGATGATGTAGAAATACTAGACAGTTCCAAAGAGTTCATATTGCACCTTTTGCAAGTCAGTGGCCATGACGATAAAGATTGCAGGACTATGGATTTGATGCGAGAAAGGACATCATATGCATATAGGGTACATGTAAAAAAGATGACTGGGAAAGAAGCACCACAGTTCAATCAAGCCCCAACGCCATACAACACTACACAACATCGGTATAATACTATGCAACAACCATACAATAACGCACAACTGCAGTACAACCCGACACAACCTCAGTACAATACCATGCAGTATAATCAAGTGCCTCAGTATAATGCACCGAGAGGTGATCGAGCAGGCTACAGAGGAGGAGGATGAGCCAGAGGAGGTTTCAGACGAGGTAGAGGACCAGTCACATGCCACAATTGTCAGCAACCGGGACATTATGCAAGGGAATGCCTGCTTCCACCAACAACTTGTATGTATTTTCATGCATCGGACCATGATACAGAGGAATGTCTAACACTACTAGTGAATATTCAGGAAAATAGAAACTAGAAAAATCATAATGTTCATTGGATTTCAGCCGAAGAAAGGGATGAAGGATGGAATATCAACATAGTTACCCACGGAGGAGCTAAAACAGGCACTGATGCAGTTCGATAGGAACCAACACAGAACCAATGGGTAAATAAGAACACTGAACCAAGAAAGTAGTTTTATGCGCAAAAGGAAAAGGATACCTTGAAGGAGGCCAGGCAAGAATTTCAGAAGGAGGACACAACGTCGAATTCAACTGCACGACCACACAAGGAAGCACCAGAATATGAGATGCCTCCATCATTGGATCATACCAATGAAATGCGGCCCACAAGACAAGTAAGTACAATCAAAGGATTTTTGAAATCATGTGTAAAAATATTAAGTGACCCATCATCTGTGAAAATATTTCAAAACATCCTAGAAAAGTGTAGCAGCGAGGTGGAAGGAAAGCTAGAACCTAAAACAGTTAATCACCTACACACAAAAAGAAGAACAAGTAGGGAATTTAGATTGAATGCTAACATTGGGGATTTCGATATGGGAGACATTATACTAGACCTAGGATTCAAAGTGAGTGTATTACCCAAGAAGACATGGCAATGCATGGGAGAGCCCATGTTAGGATACTCACCTATTCAATTGAAACTAGCAAACTAACACAGAGTCCTACCAATAAGTAGACTAAACGGAGTGACAGTAGATCTTGATGGAGTGCTCACTAAAGAATATTTTGAAGTCATTGAAATAGTGGACGACACAACAACTTACCCGATGGAGAAAGAAAGATAACTTCGATTAATCCATAAATCTCAGATCACAATACATAACTAGAGAACCAGAGACTTCACTAAAACTTTACAATACAAGAGCTTAGCTCTACCATCAACCCTCACAAAATATTAAAACTGAGTCTTTATACTAAAAGCAACTTGCTCCCTTCAGAGGCGTGCTCTGGTCATGGCATTCAAGTCTTGGCATTTGCGTATTTTTCTTTCAGGTTGTACTTGCATTATTTTGTCAGACGTAAGATCAAATCGGTATGGGATTCATAAGAAAATCCATGAAAGGGAACTTTCGGCTGACAGTCTGCCCTCCACGGTGAAATTTTCCATGCTTTCCATTTATGTGGTGAAATGAGGTTTCAACCACCTTCCCCATTTTTATTAACTTCTTTTATTGGGATTAGGATGAGGCCTGACACCTATGACTATTCTAGGCGAGCTCATAATTCCTTTGAGGCAATTCTGGCATCTCGAGGCCATGCCGATCCTTCTCTATGACCAACTCGGGCGCTTCAATATTTCACATGGCTTCATTCCCTTGCCCCACATGACCATGGGCTATGACCTCACGATTATCCACATGAAATATTGGGATTTCACTTTCGAGAGTTTCTACTCCCCTTGATCTCCAATACTTTGATGCTAAAAATCGCGAAATGGCCCATCGAGATCCTTCACCGGGTTTACTGTAAAACTGACGGTTGTGATCATTTCTTCAAACACTTTGGCTGCCCGCTGCTTGGATGGGTGCTTATTCTTCTTTTGGCCCCACTTTATATATGACCCTAGGCTATGATCGTGGGCCTTACTTTTAGGCGTGTCACAATTTCATGTTTCGTGAGTTCACGTCGTGCTCCATGCTGAAATATCCAAGTCACAAAAGCATGATCCCCAGATTGGATGACACGCATCCCTTTGAAAAGGATGACCCATAACGTATCGGCATTTTGGGACTTAGGGTCATCGATGCTTCTCACCTCAGCTTTCCCAAAAATATTTCCTCCACGGTTCAGATCCTATGCCACGTGCCCTTCTAAAATGGACAACTAAGATCATTTCGGGACTTTGCGTGTCACGAGTCTTCAAGGATCTCCCTCCTACTTCCACGACTTGTGAAATCACAAAAAGATGATCTAATAGTCCAGATCTCTCCTTTGATCAATGACTTCTATATTTTCACAATTTCACATTTTGTGAGTTATGATGACTCTGCTCCTTGACCGCTCCATCTTGTGAAACCACGAAATGCTAATATTGTGCCACGATTAAAAATTTGCTCATCCCTTGATCTCATGCCTTTTCCCTGGCACTAAACTTTGAGAAAATTTCGGATCCCGAATACCCGCGAACTGCTGATCTGATTTTTCGGATGGATCCCACGGTCGAGACTGAGACTATGCTTGATGGATTTTCTCCGACCAGGTATGTGCGCGCCTTTGCACAATCACGCCCTGACTTTGGATGAAAAAAATTTGTGGGTTTTTTAAGCCCACTTCTTTTGAATTTGGTCACCCAATGACCAACTTCAAAGGAAAACAATCCCCTTGCAAAAATATGTTATAACATTAGGCTCCATGGGGGATAGAGTCCTCCCTGCGAGGCTCTAAGATCTCCTTTTGCAGCTCCATTTGTCTTCTGTTGGGCTATGGAGTCAAGATAAAAAACACCCTCCTCAAGAATATAAAGTCGACAAGTAAAAAAATGAATAAACACACATGCTCCAAGGAGCTTATTTATGTACATTCCTAACCTAATAATTTTTTACACAGTGCTAGGTGAAAGCAAATTTCCACCATAGCCATTCAAGTAATTTCCTAACTGGAAGCTCCTTCACTCTTTCTGTGATTGATAATAGAGAATGCAATCATGACAACACAATAGTTACATTTGTTATCTTTCCTCCTAATGATGAGGCCA
The DNA here is from genome assembly GCA_032191745.1 of Picea mariana. NCBI lineage: Eukaryota > Viridiplantae > Streptophyta > Pinopsida > Pinales > Pinaceae > Picea > Picea mariana. Next base: position 5,832 of record JASDQU010189424.1, on the reverse strand, counting down.
GGATAAAGCTAGGCGGTTTCAAAACATGAAGGAAACACAACTCCATGTATTCCTCCACAGGCTCATAGGAAAAGACACAAACTCCAAAAAATTTGTTACAGACAACCTTCTCTGCTACACATCTTCTCACACATGGCTGAATATCTCTGGTAGGAGCAGGTGGGTGAACGGTCAACGCCGGCTACCTATTCCTAGGTGATGGTTTCTCGTGGATAGGATCTAGAAAAGAGACAAACTACCCCTTATGATGATCCTCTTCTTCTCCATAGCTCTCCCAAGGATCAGATTCATAATCATCATAAACATGAACCTTGGGAAATCTCTTCTCTTCCTCATGTTGCTCAGTGCCTTCTACAAGTCCAGGATGGGTGATTTCTTCGTAATATTTTTCTTTAGCGAACAAAGGATAAGGCTTTGTAGTCTGTTCTTGGAAATCTTGCATATCCAGCTCAAAATCTGATTCGTAGCTGTCATATATAGGCTGGATTCTCCTCTGGTCAAAAAACTGTGATGTGGGTCTCTCCTTCTCTTCATCTAAATAATCATCAAATCTAGGGATAATAGGCACCTCAGGACCAGAAATCAAGGCCTCTACAGTTATGAAATCTTCATTATTATCCTCAGTAGAGCTGCCAAGGACATCCGCCTCAAGGAATGGAAAATCCTCTGTGCTTTCTTAAGATTCCAACCTTTCTAGTTGGGCAATGAGATATTTTACCAGTTCCATAACTTCGGCCAAAACATCTTCTTCCTCCTCACAACCTTCATCCTCATAGATTTCATTAGAAACAACCATATCTTGATCATGTCCGTCACATTCCTTACAACAGTTATGACATATTAACTTAGAGGAATAATACCTTTGATAATGCTTATTAAAAGCTGCATGAAACTGATCCAGGGAGGAGATGCTAGCAAGGGGCAAGGATCGATACCACTCACATGCATCTTGTTACTGGATAAATTGAGAGGTGAAGACACTAACAAATCTCCCTAGATCCACCTGGATCTAGAACAAAATAGGACAGGACATGACAAATCCGGATTTTATGAGCAGAACGAAATGAATACAAATTATTACCAAATGCTTAACACAGAATAACAGAGATACAGTAAAATTGGTTTTCTATTCAATAAGGAAATAAGTTGAAACTGTAAAATGCAGCGGAAAACAAGCTTGTTGGAATGGTGGTGACTTATCTCTAAGAAGAGATGTGATTGCTCCACTCATTCGCAAGAAGATGATTGCAATGAGGCTCTCAAGGCCTTTTTACAATAAAAAGGAGTTTCAAAAATCCTAAACATCCAAAAACCTAACCCTAGGAGATGAAGTGCCAAAAGTCATGTGGGCCCCGTTTGGGTAAGTCAGTACATGAACTTCCCAGGGTTGTAAATTTTGCATACGATCTCCGTTTTAGGCGTATGATAGCCCATTGGAAATATATATCCGAGGACTACAACAATTACAAATAATTTCATGATGAAATTTTGCAACCGCAACATACCCCAAAAAATGTCGTTTAGGGCCTCAAAATGGCTCCAGAAGTTCAGGACCCGAAAAACTGCTAAAAATAGTAAATTATCAAAATTGCTAGAAAGCTGTTTTGAGCCAGTTGGAAAAGGTGGGTGGCCACTGATATCCACCTGGATCAATCCTCCATCCTTAGGAAGCAATAGTGTCCATTGCATTGGGTTCCCCCATCAGATGAGGGAATTTCTGTTGAATTTGGCCTCGGGTATGCCACTTGCCTTGGTACAGGAGCTGCCCTGCTTTGACGACTCGATAAAGATGGATCCTTTGTTGTCGAGTGCCATTGATCTATGTGTCCACAATATGATCAATGGATGCCTGTTGTATGTAGTCGGGGTTGAGCTCTGTTGGTGTCAGTTGTTCTGCTACGTTTGAGGTGTCCAATAATGGTGGGAAATAAGGCTGAAGGAGGTCCACGTTGAACACTGGGTGCAGGCCAAGAAAAGGGGGAATGTTGAGCACAAAAGAATTATCCCCCACAGCCTTGGTGATGGTGTATGGCCCATATCAAAGTGGGTGAAGCTTCCGATGGAGTCCTATAAGGTGTTCTTTTTGCAAGTGCAACCAAACTTTGTCGCCCACCTAAAACTTATGTTGAACCTGATGTTGATCATGGCGTTGCCTATACTTGTCATTAGACTTTTGTAGGATACCCTGAACCTGTTGGCAGATGTGTTGGATCCTCTCAATGAATCAGGTGGCTTTGTCAGCCTCAGTTGGAGTAGGAGAGGAGTCAGTCGAGGTGATCGCAAGGGGAAGTGCAACATCTATGGGACCCAATGGTTGGAATCCCAACCCCACCTAAAAGGGGCTATGGCTAGTTGAGCTATGCAGGGCTCAGTTGTAGCTATGCTAGACATAGGGAAGACTCTCATCCCATGTGCGAGGGTGCTTGAAATTATACATGCGCAGGATATGCATGATCATTTGATTTACAACCTCGGTTTGACCATCTGTCTGGGGGTGGAAGGCCATGGATTTGCTGTGCTTGGTGTCCAGCAGTGACCAGAGGCTCGACCAAAATGTGCTGAGAAATCGACTGTCCCGATATGAGACAATGGTTTATGGTATTCCAAAATGTACCTAGACTCGTTCAAAGAAGAGCTTGGCAGTGGCTTCTACTGTGATGCTCTTCTTGCAAGCAACCAGAATTGCCATCTTAGAAAAGCGATCGACAACCACAAAAAAAAAGTCATTTCCCCACTTAGTGGACGGGAGGCATGACATGTAGTTCATTGAGATGGATTCCCATGGCCTGTCAGGATTAGGAAGAGGGGTGTACAAGCCCTGTTTCTTAGTGGTTGGTTTGGCAATAACGCAAGCAGTGCAAGACCTGATATACTTGCTGACCTCCTGTCCAAGTTTCAGCCAATAGAAATGTTTTTGTAGCATCACCACTATCTTTTCGACGCCGAAGTGTCTTGCCACCCGGCTGTAGTGGGCTTCCCAGAACAGCTTTGCTCGCTCACTTGAGGGAACACACATATGGCCTAGATGACACAACAACCCATCTTGAATATGGAAATTATCAACAACTGCCTTTGCACCCAACATTTGGTAGGTGGTGGCGAGGTCCGGGTCTGTCTCATAGAGTTGGATCCATCTAGAGGTCTCATGGCCGCATGAGTCTAGCACTATCGTGAGTGTCACGACTGGTGGTCTGTTGAGGCAATATTTGACACAGTTGGTGCTTCCTTTTTTATACTTGATTTTGAGGTGGAATTGCTGGAAGTATGTGGACCAGTTTTGATGGTGGTCATTCTGCAATTTTCCTTGTGTCTGCATGAACTGCAGTGGCTTATGATCAGTGTGGATGACTATCTCCCTCCCAAGAATGTAATGTCTCCACTGGCGGCAGGCTTGCATAATGGAGTACATTTCTTTATAGTACGTAGGGTACTTACAGACAACATCTGATAGTGTCACACTATGATAGGCCATGGGGTGGTCGTGCTGTGTGGGAACGACACCCAAAGCATAGTCTGAAGCATCAGTCTCAATCTCAAAGGGCTGGTGCAGGTCTGGTAGTGAAAGTACTAGGGATGAGCACAATCGCTACTTCAAATCATCGAACAATTGTTGTTGGGGCTGGCCCCATGCGAATTTCACCTTACCACCACCCCTGGATATTTGGCTGAGGGCCCATGCAATATGGGAGAATCCCAACAC
>JASDQU010189423.1:0-11707 GCA_032191745.1 Picea mariana | reverse complement strand
AGAAAGAGGTTGTGGTGCCTACATAATTCATCACTCTGATTTTGTACATTGCACAACTCACCCATATGTTGAAGGAAGAATTAACTGTGCAGAGACTCATGGAGTTACAAGAACTCGAAGAGACCAGATTTTTAGCAGAATTCCATTAGTCAGTTGAGAAAGAAAGGAAACAATATTGGCATGACAGACACATTAATACTAAAATATTTGTGCTAGACAAGGTCCTACTTTATGACAGTTGATACCAGAAGCATCCTGGCAAGTTGTGCATGCATTGGTTGGGACCATTTATAGTTTCGGAGATTCGACCTTCAGGAGCAGTCAGACTTGTGCAACTGGATGGTATGTTGTGGCCAAGATGGGTGAATGGCGCTTGCCTCAAACCCTATATGTATTAGAACTAAGATCAAAGGACTATTTTTCTAGTCTGAAAGGGCATGTATAGTAGTTAGATTTGAGTTTTATGCAATTTTTGTAAATTCAGTTAATAAAGTCGATGTGTGCAGTGTTGCGCTGCGACATGTAGGTCATTTCCTTTTTTGTTTAAGTGTTGTTTGATGTAGAACTTCTTGCATAGTAGTGTAAGATCAGAACTGTAAAGAACCCATTAATGACATTCTTTGATATGACAGGGACCCCTTTGTGGTTGGAGGGAGAAAAAATCTGAACGCAATCTAAGTCCACGTGCCACATGAACCCAGTCCATTCATAACATTTATTTCTATTATGATACCCTTTCTAAATTTAGTCAAGCCATACATCTATGATATGTGAATATGCCATCGGTATTCGTGTTGGGATTCCCATCCATCAAATGGAAAGGTCTAAAATCGGCCACTTCCCTGTCCAAATTGCAGAGTAAATGCCAAAATTGCCTAATCAAATTTACCCTGTTAACCCGTCTCGTCTGACAACTTAGATCCAAGTTGTGTCCATATGGTCATGATGAAAAACAGTTATTACTAAACTTTCCAGCTAAGCCCAAGTATAAGTATCTGATAACTCATCGTAGAACGCATTGTTTTCAAATAACTTAGCAATTTCCAAATTCCAAAGAGTGAGCAAGCCTGTTTATCCCTGAGACCTGTAGTTGTTACCACCAAATCCTTGTTTCACCATAGAATTTGATCATATTCAAAACCCACGATGCCAAGAGATATAGGAAGATGAGGCACCATGTTGAAATACATAGTACCAGATGACCCCTGTGACCCTCGAGTCGATGTTGTGGGTGACCTCAAGGGGAAGGTGGAGCAGGTCAAATTCCTTGATCTTGATTTAACAAATCTAGTCTTGTTCCCCCAAATGAACATAGATGTTTTTTGTACTATTTCTCCACATGAGTTGGGAGGAATGCAGTTTGTGCCAAATCCTAAATTCATCAACCTCTTCAACTCAACTATCATGAACCTCAAAGACCTACCAATGTTCGGTACCACTGGTGATGTTTCATGGTGCATCAAATTCCTGATCAAAAGGGTGCACAATAGAGGTCTCTGGTTGGATAGGTGGTATCCAATCCATGCCAAATACATCCATCAGCTTACTAGATTTTCCCTTAAAGGTGAGGACATGTCTAAAGGATTCCAGGGTCCCAGTAAGCATGGAAAAAAAAAATGGGAGCCAATCCTCTATGAAAGGTTCCACACACAGATAGGGAGGCACACAGCCAAAATCGACCTGATAGTACTAGAGACAATTAGAACTGGCTGCTACATCATAGCCAACAAGGTTATGAGGTCATATTCCAAGGGAGAATGCATGTTGGATGCATTGTCAGTAGCATATTTTTGCGCCAATGGCGTTGTATTCAAATGGTGTAAGTACATGCTCAAGGAACTACTTTTGTCTTGCGAGGAAGCCTAGGAGAAGAGAGGCACCTTCACGTATGGATACCTATTGATGAAATTCACAATGTTAAAGTGGAATCCACCTACTAGAATACCTTTGGCTCTAGCAGACAAGGGGCGCCTTGCGAATATTTTTGAGCCTTGGAATTCTAGGGCGTACTCAGAGAAAACGGCCTTCAACAACATAGTGTTATCTATGTGGTATAATGGGTTGATCAATGCAACGCAGAGGTTGTGCATTCCAAAGGATCTCTTCAACTACAACATGAGGAACATCGCTTTCAGCGTGAACTGACACCATATGTTTGTATGTCTGAGGCATGCCAACAGGGAATATTTTTGTTTGAGAATGCTACTATTATCTCTAGATGAGGATGCCTTTGACAAAGAGGTAATGTCATGTCCAGGATTTAAGAAAAACCCGCACAAGTCGGGGATGCACTATAGTTTTCCTATTGAGCTACTAAAGAAGAAAGGTAAAGAAGCAGAGGTAGGACCAATCTCAGCCTCAGAACCACAAAATAAAGAAGATCTGGTACAGTTGGACTCTGAAGAGGAGGAGGAGACACAACCCTTAGAGTGAAAGAAGAGGATGATGTCGATGTTCCCACAACTACAATAGCAATCCATGTTGATAGGTAAGGATGTCAATGAGATTCTGAACATTTTGTTCATTACAAAACCAGTGGTGAAGAATTTCATAACCGAGGTCTCACCGAGAAAGGTTCTTAACCCGCAACCCCTTTCATTCTTCGTCCCCCACACTTGCTCAATGGTCAAACCAACCCCAGTCATCCATATTATGGCGACCCTAATATTTACACCCTTCCATCTACCATCATCACTGAGCACCCTCCATCACCACCACAACCCCAGTCGCCACCCCCAGAAACCACCAGTCCACCCCAAACCACTGATCCAGAGCTAATGCAACTTGATCCCCTAGAACAAACAAAGTTAGAACCCCTAGAAACAATCCTAGAATTGTCTGAGCAGAGACCAGAAGTCTCTGGTCCAAATCCAGAAGCACCAAAGAAGAGACTACAACTGACTAGTCCGAACCTGGATGCACATGACCAGTAGATTGTGCCTTTTGTACAACATAAGGACACTCAAATAGTGGAGGATCCATAAGCTCAAAGTCCCCAACACATTTCTTCAATGTCCAAGGTTGAGGGTGCCTAGGGAAGCATAAATCTAGAAGAAAATGCAAGTAAAGAGAAGGATCCACCTGAGTTTCAGAAGGAACCAGAGTCAACCTCTGGGCAGAGTGTGACATCTATGTAGGAACAAATGGAGTTGGTTCTTAAGAACCTTCAACAGTGTGCAGAGTTGTTAAAACTCTACCTAGCTATAATAGAGGTTCTAACACTCCTAACACTAGCATTAAGGTTGAGGCTTGTGCCAAAACCATCGATAGGCAAGGAGGAGGTAGACACCCCCTCAAAACATTCAATGGCCATTGGACTTCCACTACAGACTCGAGCACCCAAGGACGCAACACCATCTTCTCTTGACATTTCATAATGGCCAACAAAACACTTGGTTGGAATGATCAAAGTATCAAATGATCAGTTGGATAAGAGACTCTAGTAGGCGAAGAGGTCTACAGAGTTCGCATGGGAAGAACATGCAGAAAATGAGAAGAACTTGCAAATATCTAGGTCGAGCATAGACTAGAATGATTCCAAGAAAGACTTGTTGAATCCTGGTCGAGGATTTGCATGGTTACACCTCAACTTCCCAAAGATAGTTATGCAGGAGAGTTGGAGCATCATATTCAACTGCTCCAAGGAGCATGGTCACAATTGGCCGTTTTTACTTTGTATCTGGAAGTGAAGTTGTGGAAAAATCAACAAAAAATAGAGTAGCAGCCTCGAAAGATGTAGGAGTAGATGGAAAATATAGTGATGGAAGGAAACAATGCCCAAGTAGCACTACAGAAGCGTACAACAGAGTGAAAAAATATTTTTAGGGAAGTCAGCGATTGGGTGGGTATCATCACTAGACGCAACCAGACCTTGGAGGATGTGCACACCAGAATCTAGGTGTTGAATGAAGAAGTTGTGAAAATGATGGATCTGCTAGAGCAACAATAGAAGTTAGAATAGATCCAACAAGAAGACAATGAACTAAATGCCCTATTTGAGGCATAATCTGTAGCTAATAAGGAGCTGTGTGACTTTTGACATGTCATTTAGACAGTTTATATGCAAATGAATCAATTTGATGCAACAACATATTCTGAATGGAATTCATTGGTTGCATCGAATCCCAAGTGATGTTTCATAGAGGTGACCCAACAGTTCGTAGAAGAGGCCTCACTCCTTGCTAGGAAATGGAAAGATAAATTTGGAAGCTTTCAAGAAGTGAGGAAGTGGTCCTTGGAGTTGGTCCCAGATTTGGGCACTTCATTTGAAGAGGAAAAATAAGAGAAAAATAAAGAGGAAAAGAAGGACAAGGGAAAAAAAAGTTGCTCCTGGAAGTTGTGCAAAAATTCGAGTACTTGACTTGAGGGTGAGTCAAGGTTTTCGGTTAGAGCCTATCGGGCCCTTCATTTTTGGATTAGGGTTTGTGCAAGAAATAATACAGTCCTAGTTTTGACTTAGTACAAGTTGCACGAGCTACAAAAGAATCTAGACAACAAAGCAAGGAAAAGTGACAAAAATCATTTGCGAAAAGGACATCACAATGCCAACAAAGAAAAGGCGATTATAATAGAACAAGAAAGTGTGCAATCCAAATCTAGAAGACACAACTTAGATTATATATAGGGATGAATCTAATTGTAAAAGGGTTGTTGATTTTGTTGGTTGGTATTGCAAGTGTAAGGCTTTGGTCATAGTTATTGTCTACTGTTGAGAAGTCAGATGTTGAGTCTTTAATGTAACATGTACACCATTTTGGGAGTTAGAGTTCTGTGATATGAGTCCAGAGCCTGGAGTCTATAAGAGAGCATTATTGTGTATCTCTAAAATTGTAATTGAGACAAACCTGAAGACAATATATGAAGAAGGATCCAAAATTTCAAAATATGATTTGTCTTTTTGTGTTTATCCTTATGCATTGTATCTTTATAGTTATTCTTTATGGCTCATAAGTTCCACATGATGTCTCTTTGTTTGAATGTTTTTCTGCAACATAAGTAGCTTCAATTATTGCACATATGAGTTCAGATATGTTTTGTAGTTAGATATCTTGTGCAAGATTAGAATGAATCTTGAAGGTTTTGTGAATACTTCTAAGCATTTTCCTTTCTCTTCCCTGTCCTTTTGTCTCAGCAGCGCTTAAGGTGAGACTTCTTCTCTTCGAAGGAGATGAAAATGCCAGTTCTCTAGACTACTCAATACCTTTTGTTGGTAACCTGAGAAGGACCCTAGTCTGATCAAACTTGCACCAACAATGACAATGAAGGTGTGTACTCCTGGGGTGGGACAGACATGTGGGGAATGAGATTCTATGAGCGGTGGGTGTAAGTTGTTCCTTGGAGGAAATCCTTCATGTAGACTGTTTCAACTTCTTGTTGTCCTTGCCTAGCCTAGGAATTCCTTTCTTGGTGGAGTTTAGTCCCATCTCGGAGGTGACCCACTACTAAGAGTGATGAGTAGTGTGGTCTAAGGATGGGAGGTTTATGGAAGGTATGCACGCAGTCGGTGCACTACAATTAAGAGATAAGTATCATTTCTATGTTTAATTGTTAATGATATATTTTGGTTCATGCCTCTGATTCTTATAATAATATCACATGTTTTGCTGCATATATGTTTTCATGTTATCTCTGCTTNAAGGCTGGGAGGTTTATGGAAGGTATGCACGCAGTCGGTGCACTACAATTAAGAGATAAGTATCATTTCTATGTTTAATTGTTAATGATATATTTTGGTTCATGCCTCTGATTCTTATAATAATATCACATGTTTTGCTGCATATATGTTTTCATGTTATCTCTACTTATTTTTGTTAAGTTTATATGTGATTTATTCCACAAAGAGCTATATCTTCCTTTACATGGAAGGTCTATGTCTAGGCATGGAAAAGTTTAATTACCTATAACATAGCTTGAGACTGTGTGTGTCTAAGGTAGCCTGGTTTGGCCTATGGGTGGTGGGGGGACGTTACATCATTGATATGAAGTTATGTCCTTCCTCTGAATAGATCGTCGACATATTCACCGAGACCTTCACTGGGATGAATTTTCAGAGTTTGTGGGATCATCTTGGAGTGAAGAACATAGTTTCCTAGAATCTTCCTTTCCTTCTTTTGATGCATTTTCTTTTGAGGTATGGTTTTGTCCCCATGTAGTTTTCCTTCTTTCGTCATTTTTATTCAGTTTTCATTAGTTTCATTGTACATGAGATCCTATTATGGCCTAGTTTCCAGGACTCATTTTTTATTACTCCATAGTGATGTTCAAGGGGGGTGTTGGAGATATTTTTATTTTATACCTTCACTATTATGCATCCATTCCAAAGAAAATCTCACTTCTTGTTCACATTTCTTAATTATGGAATGTTCTTTCCTATATGAGTGTATACCATTCATTCATTGTATGATCATTGATTAGATCTGTCAGTACTCTGTAAATTTTGTCTGATTGATAGACAAACGATAGAGGTAACTATTTCAACGAAATTTAGAGTTGGGAACTAGCCTGCTCAACTTAGAGAGGGCTCTCTCATGTCAGTTGATATTTCTTTGTTGATCTGTGGCTAGATTTAGTTTTTTTTTTTGGGGGGGTTATGAATTTTCTAGCAAGCAAGGGGAGGGACACTCAAGGATATGGAGTCAAAATTATGAAAATGAATGAAAACAATGACTGGATGGTAGAAATCTCCAGAGGATAAAGGCTAAATGAGGCAATGAATATGAGTTATAAATTGTATTTAAGAAGAGTGTAGGAAGAATTATAAAACAAATAACTGCATCAGATCATTACTGAAATGAATTCTAAATTAGCTAGGAAGAAATACACACAGTTTAAATCTCTTAAGATGAGAGCATCACAAGACGAATTTTGGGCCTTTAAATATCCAATTTAAACAAAAGAAAATGTAAATGGAATAAAATAACATACGAAATACATACAATGAAACAAGACAAAACTCATATCACCATCATTAGAATATGTTCATAGAGACTTCAAAAGATTCTACATATGTATTCAATTCAACTCCAAAAAATTACAATGGAGTTCAGAAACAACAAAAAGGTTCCCTTGCACTTCTACCATCATTAATTCATTTGGAACCTCTAACACTTATACAATTCGAGTTCCTTTAGTGTGCAACCAATTAAAATAATTGAAATGAATCGTTTCATCTTCTTCCCCAAAATAGAAACAATTACAAATAAAACATGACACGTTTTAACTGATCTCCTATTTTTTAGGAGAAAAATAGACTTCAAAACACCACCTGTAATTATTAAAAAGTAAAAGTTGTATAAAATATGAGATTGGTTTTTGTAGATAATCTTGTTCTGAAGAAAAACCTATCTTGGTTTCTTGAAATTCATCTCCAGCTATCTGGAATATGTGTCACAAAAACATGTCTTGAACATGAAATCATAATAGAAAAATATGGCTCCAATATTCCCTCGAATATACCAATTCATGACACATGTGTGAAAAATGAACAAGGTTAATGTACTAGGGTCCATTCTTGACAATAACCTACTTTAGATTTTGAAAACTCATTCTGGTTCATCTGTAAATCATCCTATAAGTCTCAACTGTTGTGGAAATTGACTGCCACATCCTCTTTGAAATGACACTTGTGCTTTTTCCAAATCTAATTGTATTTATCCATATTTTCCTTAAATATTTGGGAATAATTTAGCTGAATAAAAATAATTCCCAAATATGTTCTATCCTTTAAAATTAAATTTCCATAATTTAATTCATGCCCATGGTTTTGAAAAACCATTTATTGCTTTCTTCCGGTGGTTTTAAAAACCATGTCTCATTTTGCCCAATTTACCATTTCACTGTAAAAAAAAATTACTGTTACCATTTCACTGTGAAAAACATTTACTGTGTCATGTTTTTTCCTATTTACCGTTTCACTGTGAAAACCATTTACTAGTTTCTTTGCCATGGTTTTGAAAACTGTGTCTTGTTTACCATCTTTGGTAAAATACTTTTGATCTTCTTCTTTTACTTCTGTAAAACCTTGAATAAAAAAAATTCCAAGTCTTTCTTTCATGTGCATCTTTCCATTTAATTCTTTTCCATGGAACTAAACATTAATCTCTTTAATTTGTAAAATTTAAATTTTACCTTTGTAAAACCTTTTCACCATGAGGAAGAATCTCATTATTGGAAATTCCATAATTATTATTGAAAAATGTGGCACATAAACCATATGATAAATGATTGCATTTCTTATATCTGGCTTGGGATGGCCATTGGTTTACATATCGGCCCGCCTTCTCATAATTAACCTCCACGCTAATTATTTGCTTGATATGTATGTGCGCCCTCCATCCATCCTTCGAATTTTCCACATTATAAATTGAGATTTGTGCCCATGATTTGACGTGATGCAATAAATTAAATATTGGATCAAATATTAATATAAATATTTAATATAAAAATATTTGTATTAATAATAATAGACGCTTTTTCCAATTTCTAAGGACTTTGGGAATATGAGGCTTAACACATGACTTTGTGGATAGGATAAGGGTGCTTAATAAAAGGAATATTTTTTATTTTCAAYGGGAATATGAAAATAATGGTAAAAATGAATAAAGTGATGGAACTAAGGGATTTAGATAAGCATTAAGGCTAGGTATAGGCTTGGGATATTTTCTAAYTTTTTACTGAGGGAGGACATGACTATTTTGGATGATCATTTGAGTGAAGGATTTAGGTGATGGAAGCTTGACGGAGCTGGTGAAAAAGTTTTAAAATCTAAGTGGAAAGATAACACAAGGACAAGATGCTTTGGGAAAAATTAATGCAAATTAGCAGGTGATAACATAGGCTTCAACTGGGGATGTTATCCTCCTTGTGAGGTAGCAAAGAAATCATAGAACCGGTGCCTGATCCATTAGGTTTCTCCCAAAACATGTGTGTTTACCCTACTTTGACTTGTCACCAATGACTGCTGAAAACCAAACTCTACACACTACTCTCAACTGGATACTGAACACTGAATACACCACTAAAATCTGACTGTGCACAATACTGGAAATTCAAACTGAAAAATGCTTGACCAACAAGCTTATTCGGACACTCCTACCTACCCTAAAAATGCTGAAATGAATACTCAATTAAATGATGCTAAAGTTCTAATGCAACCAATCAAGCAATTGGCTTCCCGATTTTCCTATGCTCACATTTTTCTTAAGCATGCTGACAAATGTAAAAGATGGCAGCTGAAAACAAAGATTGAATCCAAAATCTAAGCTTATGAGTGAAAATTCCTCCTTCACTGATGACTGTAATAAGATGGCCATAGGATCTTGAAAACCATGAAAAATTATTTCTTCTTGATGAACAAAAACAAAAAGACAAGCCTCTTTCATAAGTGTTTGTTGTTTTTTCTGTATTTCTTCTATTCTAAGAACATTTTTAAATGAAATAGAAGCAATAAGTTTGTGTACTCTTCCATGCATATCAAAAAAAGTATCCATACATTCTTGAACATCTTCAAATATGACATCCATATTATGTGCATCAAGGATATCCTCTTGTTCACCAAACAATTCTGATTTGGTTTTATTAACCTTCTGGAAGTTTGCTTGAGGACTGTCATTTTGACTTTCAAATGAATGAATGCAAATAAGTTCTTGTTCATAATCTTCTTGTAAATGTGAAAATTTAACATCATGAACTATTTCACAGTCTAGATTTCTTATGGATGTATTTTCAAAACCATAATTTTCAAATGAATCAAATAAAACAACTGCCTCTTCATTATCTTTTTGTATTTCTGATTGAAAAGTGACATACATTGTTTTGTTGTTTTCCTAAAAATCTATGTCATTTTTTTGTTCACTACTTGAAGTCTCCATAAATGCAGTTTTAGAATCCTCATCCATGTCTAGGCCACTTAGAATTTGAACAACCACATCATTCATAGGGGAAAAAAGACAACTTTGAAACACTTTGTCTTGTTGAATATCTTTATCAAGTTCATGAGAAGAAAAATGACTTTTAACAACAATTTCTTGATCAGTTTCATCTTCAACCAAAGGAGGGGCTACTATTTTTTGTTGGGATGAATATTCATAAAGGGATTCTATGATTTCATCATTCATACACTCTTCATAATCTCTCCCACAATAGATCTATATCAACAACAATATCGTATCAATACTCAATGACCAACCTGACCCAGGTCCTCTTGAACTGTATTTGTACATTACAATACCTCATCAATAGCCTTAGGAAAAAAACTAAGTGCCAAAACCCTATATACCAAAACCCTAGGTGTCTAAAACCCTATGTCGACTTGACCTGCTTTTTCCGAGCTTTGCCAACTTGCCTTCCCTTTGTTCTCGCATGGTGCTCCAAAGCATCCAACGATGGATTTTTCCACTTTTTGAGTTTTCCTCGATCTATATTCCTTGTTGATTTGTCATCCTTGATCTCCTTGTCTAATGGTTTTCTTTTCTGCACTTTGCTCCATCTTTTGCTTACTTTGACCCAGTGATAGTCATTGTGTCTCCCGCGAAGCTCATTTTTTACCTTTTCTTCCTTTTACTTCACTTCCTTCCATAACTAAGGGCCAACATGCCCCCAACACTCACCTGTGACTCATCTTGAGGCACTTTGAATCTATTTCCTCTATTTTTCTTCGACTTGGACTTCGTAGTGCAGCCTTTTCTTTCTTCTTTGTGAATCCTCTCCCTTCTTGTGCAGACTGTATTTTCTGTGTCTGGTACCCAGTTTCAACTGCACCTAGTACCTAGACCCTTTTCTCCTTTCTTCTAATGAGATCTGCGAGGCAGCTGGTTGTCATAGTACAACTTTAGTCGACTCCCATTCACCAATCATTCCTTCCATTTTCCATTCAATGTCTTCAGTTGTGTAGCTTCTCCTTCTTTAACATAGGCAATCTCATATGGTCCAAGCCAATGTGTTCTAAAATTCCTGGGGTATTTTATAAATTTACTTTCATACACCAACAGTAAGTCACCTTGCTTGAATGCCTTCTTCTTGATGTGCCTATCATGATAGGACTTCTCTCTTTCCTTCTGAATTTGCTGATGGAACCTAGCAATGAATCTGTCTTCTTCCAGTTCAACCAACTGTGCAAGCCTCTCGCAAACAACACCAATATCATCCATGTCTATAAATGCAACAATCCTTAATCTTGGTATCAAATATTCCATCGGGACAACATCTTCAAGACCATAAACCAACTTGAAAGGGGTCTTCATTGTTAATTTCTTGCAAGTGGTTCTATAGGCCCATAATAAAGCATGTACTCTTAAATCCCAGTCGTCCCTATTCACACTGCAAATTTTTGTCAATGTTGTCTCCAAGATATTGTTGAATGCTTCAACCGTTCCATTTTCTTGTGGATGGTAAGGTGTACTCTTCTGGTGGTGGACTGCAAATCCTTAAGTGAGGGATTCAACTATCTTTTTGATGAAGTGTGCCTTGATCACTCAAAAGGATCTTGGGGCATCCAAACTTGGTTATTATGTCATCAAATATAAAATATGTGGTTGTAGTTGCACTACAGTCCTTGAATGCTCTGACCTCAGCCCATCTGGTTAAGTATTTGGTGGAAGTAATAATGTACCTTGATCCTGTGCACTTTCCTGGTGGTTTTATAGGTCCCATGAAGTCAATACAGTGCTAATGGAATTTCATCTCTTCGGGATGGTTTTCCAACTCTTTG
>JASDQU010189422.1:0-11190 GCA_032191745.1 Picea mariana | reverse complement strand
GCAACTTTTACATTATTGGCATTGGTCTTTTATATTGCTTATCATTTACTTTCAAGCACTTGTATCAACTATCAAGTTATATCATTTATGTGCAAGTGCTTTATATGCTTTATATCTCTAGCATAAGCAATTCCAATTATGTGTCATATATGCTACTAGAATAGTTGTTTTTGCTTTTATCTCATTTTAACTCCTAGAACAATAATTGTGCTTAGTTTTAGTTCAAGCCTTAGATTATTTTTTAGGGCCTACCCCCCTTGGCTTCGCTAGGTGTTAGCCTAGACAGAGGAGTCAAGAATCAAGTGACAGCACCTCGACTCGAGATTTGCCCCCAACGCCACACTCAGTGGATTGTAGATTTCTTCCACGTGACCCGAGGTGTGGATTAGGCGGCAACAAGTGCTATGGTGATGAGTGATGCATGGGATGAATTAAACAGTGATAGAGAAGGTGTTGATGTAGTGAAGGAGGCAATTCTTGACAAACAGTTTTGGTCATAGGTTCGGTATGCTTTGCAATTCACCAAGCCAATTTCTCACATGATCAAGTTTGCAAATTCAAATTGGCCAATCATTGGGGAGGTGTATGAGCAAATGGATAGCATGCTAGGGTAGATTATGTTAAGTTTTTACTATTTTTATTAGGTTATTTCCAAATTACATGAGCATTCAATGCATTTCCAAAACAACAGTATAAAGAGGATCACTGAAAGAAAAACAATCACAAAGTACGCATCATTTTATCCTGGGAAACCCTCATGGGGGAGAAAACCCAGCAAAACTTCCTCAATAATAGATTGCTAATACAATGCCAAGACTAAGACCAAAACACCAAAGATAAACCAAGACTGAGCATGCGCCTCTCTTCTCCTTCCTCCTGCAACTGCAACTGCCTTCAAGATATGCGCACTAGATGAGTGAGAGTGAGTGTGTAAATGAGACACCAACCTCACATATAAATACAAGTGTGAGATGACACGAGGGTTGTGTCTCTTCACTTGGTGGGGTCGACTTCTCCTAGAAGTGGTTAAAATAAAGGTCAGATCTGATTTCTGGCTATTTTATTGTATTGTCCTTCATGGGTTTTTGCTGAAGTTTAGTTATCTTCTTATCTATTTGTTATATGCAACTATTGGTTGCAAAAACACATAAATATCAAACCATAAACAACCCAAAAATACTCTGCAAGCAAACTGTTTGACAAAATACCACAACCAGAAAACCCATAAAACTTAATATGTTCCAAGCAAATTTGTTTGGGAACATTACATAAAATTTGTGATAAAGATAAAATTGAGTGTTATTATTTTTATCCCACATAACTCCAAAAGAGGTTTCAACACCAAATAAACCTCAAGAAACCTCACACGGGATGTCGGAAAAAAATGAAGATTTTGAAAACAGACTATCCCAATTAATGAACCAAGTTGATGAAATGAGTGGTAGTATGTTGAAACTAGTAGATTTATCACGTTCTCAAGAATCCCTAAAAAAGGAAATGAAAGATGAAATAAAAAATAAGATGGATGAAAATAGGGAAGGGATGGAAAAGAAGATGGAAGAGAAGATGAATGAAAATAGTGAACACATGGAAAATAAGATGGATAAGATGGATGACACGAAAAATAAGATGGATGAAAATAAAGAAGAAATACAAAAATCCATGAAGGAATTCTGAAAGTGTTTCTACAATTTGATCAATCTTCATACATTGATATATTACGATTTTGTCTTACCTTTACTGGTACTCTTGCCTATGTCCAAGTATGTGCTCATTCTGGGTTAAGTTTGAGGCCTTCGTGGCTAGTAATTTTGTGGATTTAACTTGTATCATTGATATCTTCTCAAAGTCAATTCCCCTTTGTCAACAGGTTTCCCAGCTTCCATACATTATAGCATACGATTTGTAACCGTCCTAAATTGGATTTACAGTTAAGCACACTCTGAAAATAACCTTTGACAATTGTTTCCCTCAAACCAATCCACACACAAGTTCTTGTTTACAGTGAAGTTAGCTCCCTGACTACAAGAAGTATATTCATTAGATTAACAATACTCCTCCAAGGTGTCTTCAATATTGGAGCAATCAAGGTATTGAATAGGTAAGGGTTTCCCAGGAGAATAAACGTAGACGATGGGTCCACAGTTTTCAAGTTACTTCGTTTGCATCAATTCAGTGTAACTACTGAAGCTTTCAGTCACTTTGAGCAAGAAGACCAGTAATTGATATCCAAGCGAACAGGTTCAGTTACAGACTGATTGCTATCAGCAAGTAAATCAATAACCCCCCATAATTACAAACAAGGAATTGTTGATTATTGAATGATATGTAACTGACATGGTGACATGTTAGTTTAAACAATCGATCAGAGTCTTAGGCAATCCAGATTCAATGGGATCTGTTTCAACTTAACTTAAGTTATTAATGACAAATCAAAGGTTTTTTTTTTGAATTCAGGTCAGCAGAGATTACAATGCCAATAAGCTGGGGCTCGGTTCAGTGATTACTTTTTATTGTTATCAGGAGTAATTACACAGGTATTCCAGGTATTTTTACAAGCTTCTAAGGAAATCTTACAGTTTCTTAAATCAAAATGTTGTTGTTCTTGTTTAAGACTAATTTCTCTACTCCCCTTTTACCCTTTTTTCTCATATCTAAATGTTAACTCTAGGTCCTGTTGACAGGTCCAAATGGCTTGTCAAGCAAGTAAGGGAAAATGCCCGATGGCGAGTCTGAGTTAGACTCGCTCTCGTTTGGGATGGCAAGTTTTGACCAGTATGTGGGCCTGGTTGCCACTAAGAATTAAAAGAAAAAGAGGAAGACAAGGAATTGTCCCCCAGAAAATTCTTACTAATCATAAATCTAATCTAAATAAAACAAATGAAAACTATCTAATCTAACTATTTCTAACCTATCCTGTGCARGAGCATTTCTAACATATAGATACAACATTAGAYGATATCGCYGGTTGCAGAAATCTTTCATGACAAACAACAATAATGCAACAGATATAAAAATAAATAGTTACAGATTACACCYGCAACACCACCATTGTATCCATTWGTAACCACAAATGTCAAATAACTCAAACAACACACACAGAAATAGTTCATATGAGATATTGTTATGTGCAAACAGAGCCCAATAGAAACACATATAGAATCAAATGTTTTGTTCTTTTACCAGGAATAGAAAATTTTGTTAATTGGCTATTTTCATTTTTATTCCAGCGTACTACATGAAGGAATCATTATACCTGTATAAATTATCAACTCGCATTAATGAGCCCTCAATAAGAATGGTCATGGGAAAACAATTTGTAGCCATTATTAATATATATCAGTAAGCTAGTCATTTTAACAAGTTTTTGCTTCATATATCTAGGTGAAATCAATAAAGAAAAAACGTTGCATAAGAAAACAAAGTGCAGCTATGGAGACATAACATTAAAAAGAGACAGACTTGTCACTACCTTTCACGGGTACTAGAAGAGGACCTCTCCCATCTGTCGAGTTTATTTAAATAGCAAGAACTAGTTACAATGGTAGTTGAGTGGCTAAAAGCCACGTTTGTAAGAAAATGAGCTCGCGAGCTTTCCTTAACGAGATCATTGAAGAAGAAGTGTACATAGAGCAGCCTCAGGGCTTTGAGGTATGTGGGAAGGAGTTTCATGTGTGCAGGCGTAAGAAAGCCTTGTATGGACTCAACCAGGCACCAAGAGCATGGTATTCCAGGATCAATAGATATCTACAAAGTATGGGCTTCACCAAAAACGAAGTAGATCCTAACTTATATTATATATTTGTTCAGACTAATCTGTTCATTTTGATGTTGTATGTAGATGACTTGTTTCTAACAGGTGCAAAGTGCAAAGCAGACATGGCAGTTGAGTTTGAGATGAAGTATATCGGCATGATGCATTACTTCTTGGGATTGGAGGTTTGGCAAAAGGGGAGATTTTTCTTGGGCAAGGTAAGTATGCATTTCATATCTTGAAGAGGTTTCGGATGGAGGATTACAAACCTATGGCCACACCCATGATCACTAATCTGAAGAAGGTAACAACTTCAAATTCAAAGTTGGTAGATCCCATGTTGTACAGGCATTTGACAGGTTCTTTGATGTATTTGGTCAACACGAGGCAAGATATATGTTTTGCAATGAACACCTTCAATCAATTCATGGTGGAGCCAAGGCAGGAGCATTGGGTAGCAGCAAAACATGTACTCATGTATTTGAGGGGCACAATGGAGTATGGTCTAAGATATCTTGAAGATGGTGAAGTGAAGTTGCAAGGCTATACAAACTCAAATTGGGCAAGCAGTGCAATAGACAGGAAGAGCGTCTCAGGGTGTTGCTTTAGCTTGGGATCGGTGATGATTTCTTGGTTCAGCAGGAAGTAGATTTATGTGGCACTTAGCTCAGCATAGCCAGAATACATAGCAGCCAATATGGTTAGTTGTGAGGCCATCTAGCTTCACAAATCACTTGCAGGAATGTTTGATCAGGAGTTGGATTCGAAGGTCATTTACTGTGATAATCAGAGTTGTATTGAACTCTCTGAAAATCCAATGTTTCATGACAAGTCCAAGCACATAGAGATCAGATATCACTTCATACGAGACAAGGTTCAGATGGGAGCAATGAAGCTCAATATATTCCCACGGATCAGTAGATAGTTGATATTCTAACCAAGCCCTTGGCAAAAGGGAAGTTTGAGGCATTTAGAGACAAACTTGGATTGGTGCAGAATTCCTTCCTCTCTAAGAGGGATTTTTCAGAATTATAGCTCAGACGGGGACTTCCGCACAGGTTCTATGTGAACATGCAATAAGTAGTTCAAGATATTTCAAAGCACAATTTTCGAAAAGTAATTCTATTTTTAAAAAGTGATTCTATTTTCGAAAAGTAAATTTTATTTTGTAATTCACTTAGTTGAAAAGTGAAAGTCTTATTTTTAGCACTTGAATCTAAAAAGTGTATTTCATGCATGCATGACTTAGACTAGGAGTAATCTCAAACATAGATTAGGGTTTTGGTCTCAGCTAAAACTATAAAGATAGGTCAAGATAAAGAGTTCATATACACTTGAGCAATTGAGCAGGTTGAGCGATAAAGAGGGAGAGAGAGCAAGCAGCTAGAAAAGAGATGTTCCTGGAAACACGCAATCCTGTGTTGCAGTCCTGCACGGTTCTGTACAGTGTACGGAACAATTCTGCAGTGTATAGACAGTACCGTACGAATCTGTACAGTCGTACGGACAGAGCCATATGGACAAGCCGTACATCTGTCCAACAGGCCGTACTCTCCCAGCAAGTTGTTCCGCTCAGTTTGAAGTGTTTTTTGGTATCCGTACAATGTTGTTTTTTGGGCAGCTTGTGGAGGTTTCCTTGTAAGTTTTTCAAAGGAATGAAAAACTAGTTTTGAAGGAGTAATTCCTGTGTTGTGTGAAATTAATTTTTATGCCTCCGCTTTGATTTCCAGCTACTGTGTGATTAATGCTAGTCTAAAATTTATTTCTGCAATATTTAAATTCAGCAATCTACTTGTTTGATTGAGATCATAAGGACTTTCGTCACCTAGGGCTTGGAATTTTCATAGTATTTTCCTTTGGAAGGACCTTTGGGATGAAAGTGCCAAGACGTAGTTGGAGTGGAGGAATTTAACAAGACAAAAGGCCCTTTTGGCCTCTAAAACGTTGGCAATCAAGGATCTACAAAAGCTTATCCCTACAAAGGAGTCATTCAAAATAAATATCCAAATGAGAGGCCCTGTTTGGAGGGACTACCATTGGTCTTTTGATAAACTAATTCAGACTTTTTATTCTAAAGGGTTGTATTCTCTAATACATAGAAGAGTTTCTCTTGCACCTTCATTGAATGCCAAATGGACTTTCTTGGACCAAGAAAATAGGTGGGTTCAAAGGTTTTTTAGTGTGTGGTCCTCACGTGTTTCATACAAGATGTGCACCTTTGCCTCCATTGTTATATATCAAGGAATACAAACAAAAGCACTTTCAGGGTAAAGAGAGTTCACAGATGATGAGTGGCTTCTTTGTGACAAGCTGGATGCTATCAAGTATGTCCTATGGGAGTGCATAATAGCTAGAAGGTTAAAAGTATGAGGTCCATTGACATGTTCCTACCATCTTCTAGGGAAACATTCAATGGAGACTCTCCTTGTTGGGGGACTCCAAACATCTGGTTTTATCAGAATTTACGGGGCTTTGGCATCATATTTGGGTATCTACTATGCACTCAATCTGGAAAATGAGATGTAAGTGTATCTTTGAAATTTCAATAGCTCCTCATTTCCACTTTCCTTAGGACCTAACAGGAAGAGGTACGTTTTCAACTATTAGCCAAAGGCTTTTTGTTGATTCTGGACACTAAAAATGTTCATGCACTTACTGTAATATGATCTCAGTTCTTGTAGTGCTAAGAAGGCAGTCGCATTGATTGTTCATCCTTTCATTTTCGTGTTTTGTACATAGTTGCTACGATAATTTAAGAAGAATTTCCTCAAAAAGATGTTCCACTATGGGTGCTTAACATAATCTTGACTTAGAAGACATTAGTGTCATTAATGTAAGGCCCTAATGGTCTGTCATTACTGTGGTCATTAGAAGGTTACCTTAGTGGTTCCCCATTAAGGAAATGGTTAGGGCTAGTCAACCTAGAACTAATCCCTATATAAGTGGGTCTTCTATTGCATTGTAGTCATTGTGTTAGATACATTTTTTGTCATTCAAACCTCTTTAGGGTAATGAGGCTACCCACCACTCCTTGTGTCTTGAGTGTTTCTTATGTGTTTAGTGTGTGGGCACTGCTTTCCTTATGGCATTTATATTTTAACTTCAACAAAAGCATGGAAAGAATGCCTCCTACTCATCTCCTTTAACTTCAAAATGACTATTTTTTTCTTTAAATTCAGAAGTTTGTTTAACTTGCTAGAGATGCCTGCAAATCCTTATCCCTTTTTCCTTCCCAACAGTTTGTGTCAATGTCTGGACATGCCTACCTACTCACTCATTTTTGTTCTCTTTTAGTAGAATCTTTTGTCTCTCGATTTCTCATAACATAAATCTTCCATTTTTAGTTGGCATCAATCAATTTACATGGTTTTTTAACCATTTAATTTACTATAATGCCCCCACTTTGGGACATCAGGGTATTACAGGGTGTTATGATGACTAGAGTAGCCAGATGGAGATTATAGCGAGTACAAGAGCTATTGAGGGATATTTTTGGGTCTGGCTTGCATCGCTCATCTTATTTCATCATTATGATCCATTCCGCACAGATTGGCTTTGGTTCTGTTGCATTCCGACGATTTCCATGATTTTGAGTATTTTGAGCTATAGGTTAATTAAATTCACTGAAGAGGTCATTTTGGGCACAAAACTTGGAGGAACCTCTCAATGTAATAGCTCATTGGAATCGGGAGGAACAGCACTACAAGATAGGATGATGAAAAGTGACTTTCAGTGGCCAGGGAAGCCACAAGGAGAG
Organism: Picea mariana; assembly: GCA_032191745.1. Taxonomy (NCBI): domain Eukaryota; kingdom Viridiplantae; phylum Streptophyta; class Pinopsida; order Pinales; family Pinaceae; genus Picea; species Picea mariana. The sequence continues at coordinate 3,679 of JASDQU010189422.1, read as the reverse complement.
ATAAGGTGTTTTCAGAGGTAAAAAGGTTAATTAATTAATTAAAGTGATTTAATTAATTAATTAATTAATAATTAATAAAGTAAAAGTCACTTTGGAGGGACAAGGTGAGCAGGAAGTATAAAAGAGAGGCAAGGGCCTCTATTCTCTCATTCATGTATGATTATCTTTTGATATCTGGCTTCTAGCTAGTGCACCCATACCTTGGGGGTTTTGAGGGTTTTGACTTAACAAACCCTAGAGGACGATTTGGTGGTGAAAGACTCCACCTAGCTTGTCCCAAGCTTGGTCTCGGGGATGCAATACTCCCCCACACCATTCTACTTCAGATCTACTCTGTTGTAAGGGAGTTCTACATCAGTAACAAGTACAGGAGGAAAGAGGGCGCACCACTGGGGGTTTCCAACAAGGGGGGCGCACCATTCATTGAAGGAAGTTCGCTCCAAGAGATTGGAGGGGCTTCGGGAGATTCTAGCACTTGGGTTTTCATTGCAAGGTCTTGGCCATTAGATCTAGTGCATTCCGAAGGAGTTTTATGTGCCATTTGATTTCCTAGAGAAGTGGGACGAATTGGAGAGAAGGAGGGCATTTTTTAGATTCAGATCTATTCAGTTTGGAGGGATTATACCTCAGATCTGACCCGGAGACTTCACCTAGTGACTTGCAATGTCCCGATCTATCTTTCTAGCCAGTTTCGGGGCATTTGGAGGCTTCCTTCACCAGGGCCGAATAATTGGGCACTTCAGGGTTTCAGGAGGGTGCAGCTTCATTCCAGGATTCGGCATTTGGAAGAGTTGTTCATAGCATTTTGGCCTCAGATTTCAGGAGGGGAATCCTATCCCCCGATCTATCATTCTGTCGAGTTTGGACTCAATTGGAGGCTTTCTTCAACTAAGCCGAATTATAGAGGGTTTCAGTATTCTACTAGAGCATGGCTTTTCCAGTTGGGTGTTTGATACTGCATACGGCCCAGATCTCTTCTTGTATTTGGTCTTCATTGTGTATTCAGCCTCTGGAGGCCTTCATCTCTTCTCGGGAGCATTTTGTAGCAGCTTCTATTATGTTTCTTGGACCCATCTGTTGATCATTCCAGATCTTCCTCACTCTTGTATCAAGTTCTTGCTCATTATATTAATAAAGGTCAGATCTTGCTATTGGTTCCATATTTGGTGTATCTTGTATTTCCATTGATTATATCTTCAGATCTATGTGTGATAACTGAATCTAAACCCTAAGGCCGAATTTAAGAAGTCAACCTGCAAGTAAACATCCAAACATAAGTAAATCAGCAAAGTGTTTGACGAAATGCCACAACCAGAAACAGTTTAAAAATCATGCAAAAACGTGATGTTCCTGGCATCCTGGCTTGGGAACATTACAGTGGTATCAGAGCTTAGATTCTTGCCAGCCTGAGGGTCTTCCATAAGGAGAGATGGATGTGTGGGATTTTACTGGAAGGATTGTTGATTGTGAGAGGGAATATCAAACCGTCAATGAGATTTTCAAGGAGCTAATAACATTCCAACAGTTTGTATCCTATAAAAATCCTAGTTGGAGCAAAGATAAGGTTACATATTGGATCGACATAGTAGAGGAAAACAAAGCAACAGCAGCTAGATGGAGGGAAGAACACAATAACCCCACACCCATTAGAAGCAAGCAACGTTGCTACAGTTGCAAAGCGCCTTGGGAACCAAAACATAGATGTAGGGGTAGAGGTAAGAAGCACATCATTGAGGTGTTCTATGACAGTGATGATGAGGTGTGTGAGGATACAGAGCTAGAGCTAGATGCTTATTTGGAGCAGTCAGATGATGCTAGTAACTCTTGCACAGAGGCTAGTTATTCTCGCACGCTCGAGGAGGATAGTGACCCTTGCGCCTTGGAGGAACAGTGGGATGGACAGGATGATAGCACCTGTACTTCAGCAACCATATCACCATGTGTGGATGACCTTACACTTCAGCAGAGGGGTGACACTAGTAGAGATCCACACGTGTTAGCACCTAGAGATGACGAGCTCCCTAGGATGACCGTGACACATCTGTCATCTTTCCAGGCACCCATGATAGCCACGACACATGAGGATAACAGTGGCATGACAGATATGATAGAGGAGTCGTACACGAGGGATACACACCAGAGACATATGGATCCACATATCCAGGAGGAGATACATGACGTGCAGACAGTTGACCCAACACCCACATATCAGCATGAGGAGATTGAGTCACCTCTTTGGGAGACTCCATTAGTAGAGCAGGTTATGGAGACTGACAGACCGGCCTGCAGTGATGAGGATGCACTCCTTATTGGTCAGGATGACCATAGCACGTGTCTGGACACATCTATATGGGATCCAGGTGTAGATGATAGTAGCAGGGTGAGTGCACAGGAGGATACAGCTGCTCACATCGGATACAGTATGATTCAGAGGGGGCTAGCAGTTGGGGATGTTATGCAGTCGCATATAGGAGGACCAAGTAGAACAGTAGATAGGGATCAATTCAGTGCTTCATCTTTGGCAGAGAGTGTTGTTGGGGATTCTGGGGCACTAGCAGTGAGGGATATGAGGTGCCACCTCAGCATGACTATGATCAGGAGTCACACTACTTGACAGGACAGTTGAGAGTCAGTGAGGATATGATCATGACAGCCACTAGGCGCATTGATGACACACATGCATTAGTGGCAGATTACTGTTGGAGGGCATCAATGGCATAGAGTAGTTTAGATGAGGGATTTGCCATGGATGACTTTCATACTCTCAGGGAGAGAATGTATGAGATGAGGATCGACTATCAGCAGTTGTTGACAGACAAGGACTACCTATTGGGGATTAGCGAGATGTATCACAGGACCTTGAGGGAGCAGAAGTTGGAGGTGGACAGACTCACTTAGGAGTTGGAGAGCACCCGAGGATTCTTGAGAGGCACACAGGTAGCCCTTCAAGAATCAAAGGCCCGATCAGAGGAGCTTCTTGAGGAGACTAGGCATAGATCCACTACATCCGCCTAAGTGGAGAGTCAGATATATCCTTTGGTCACATGGCTAGAGGTGTTGGTGGTATAGCAGAGGAGCACCAGTTGATGGAGGAGCATGAGGAGTACCCAGAGTCACCGATGAGTACGGAGGCACAGGAGCTGCCCTCCATGAGGACCTTTGAGACAGTCAAGCACTCACATATGCATGGGGATTCCGGAGCTAGGGGCAGTTTTGAAGACACTTCCATTTGTGTTCCAAGAGCGGTTAAACTTCACGTAGAGGTTGATCCAATAGTACACCCAGGATCTATGATGCAGCATGAGTATACGGGAGATGACATGAGTATGCCGGAGCATACAGTGGTGAGTGAGATCTCATAGAGACATGCAGAGATGTACAATGGGATTCAGAGGGGTGTATTGCCTTGCAGGGAGGAGACACACTTAGGGGAGCATGCAGATGTCATTCCTTTGCAGCAGCACATAGTTATGAGAGAGCACCTTCACCGTATCAGCAATTGCATGGGAGATGAGGGATGGAGGTTGGTTGACCAGTAGTTGGAGGAGTTACTTCCGGTTGTACTGGATGATTGGGATTCAGTGATGACTACAGGTGAGTATTTATCATGGATACCGATGGACGAGCTTCTGGTCGAATCCTTGGGATTGACCAAAGCCTGTGATATCTTCCAGTCCTA